>JAVYIG010005608.1:0-133449 GCA_035222895.1 Strongylocentrotus droebachiensis | reverse complement strand
TTTTAAAAAGAATGTGTCGTAGAAGATTATGTAGAGATATAACCAGTAAAGTTCCGTAGTCAGGGATGAAGCATGTTACTCTTAAATCTATACTGCTTATTTAAGAATTACACAAATGATCTTCTTTACTCCATTGCAAGGATTCGGGTTTAGTCACAGGAAGCGGTGGCCTGTGGACAGAACAACGCAGTTTTTGTCACTAAATATCTTCGCAATGTAAAACAACAGAACAGCAACTTTGAGGATCTGGTGGCAGCTGAAGCGGCAAAACTCATCAAGAATTTCGCCAGCCAGGAAGGTACCTTCTTCAATCCGATCACAGACATCTACGTCACAGTCTCAAACGTCATCACCGGAATCCTGACGGGGAAGGACGTTACGACTACAACGACGAGGAGTTCGTCGAGTAGACCAAGAGGGGCCGGCAGGTCTTCGAATGGATGGGTCCTGGATCGTTCTTCTACCACGTCCCGGTCCTTGCCTACATGCCAATGGAGATTAACAAGATGGGAGATGCGGCTGGTCAAGGGTATGTTCGACTTCCTGGAGAAGATCCTGAAGCGGCATCGCCAGGCGTATAACCCTGAGGATGAGCCAAAAGATTTGATAGAGGCGTTCTTGCATGAAGAGGCGAATAAGAAAGCACAGGTCAGAGTTTAAATCCCGTATTTGTTTGTTAATTTTGTTTCTGTTCTTGTTTTAGGAAGAAAACTGTAATAGAGGTATAGCTGTAGACTTAAGAATTTAAAACCTTAATTCTAGATTTCATGCACCTTCGTAAGTAATTAAGTTGCAATTGCGGAATGCCTCATTCGGGAAAAATGTTCAAGGTGTTCGTCCTTCTCTATACTCCCCACCCTCTTTGATTACTCTAATGCAACATGACTGTTAGAGCATGCCCGTACATAACTGTAAGGCCGACTCACACTATGACGAATAGGGGGTACCGCAAGCTACGTTAAGCTGCAAATTGCAATATTTGAATTTCCCGCCAATCATCGTGTGTTGCCTTCAAGGGTCCATGACATCGAAATGCAAGTGTATTTCTGTTGGTGTGCAGTCCTGCCCCTAACCCCTAACCATATCAAAAGGGATTAGAGGTATGCAGGACTGCACACCAACAGAATACACTTGTATTTCGATGTCATGGGCTCTTTCAATTGACGCTGGCGAATCCGCTAGCGACCGCAGACGCCCGAAATTATCAGTCGCGTCCGTCGGCAAATTTTCAGCATGTTGAAAATGTTGTGGCGGCAAAGAAAATCGTTGTGATTCCGTCGTTTGCCGCTACTATGTAAGCCGACCTTACCTTTAATTTCCCCTTTCTTCTTTCTATACAGAACGTTGATGTCGGGTCTTTCACTCACCTATGCCTCAAGCAGGTCGTATGGGATTTGATGTTGGGAGGCATCGATACGGTTTCCACCAGCCTCTCATGGTACTTCCTCTTCATGGCTCAATACCCAGACGTACAGGTAAATCTATCATTTTCATCTTATCATCACTATCATCGTGCGAACATCGTGCGAGTAGACATACGCTGCAGAAAGATGATCAGATATCTGTCTTCGCCTACAAACTGTCTCCGGTGGAGCCCGCTTTGAAAGTGTTTCATGACTCTCGAAAGGTTATATTGGTGATACATTTATCTCCTCACTAAAAATATCCAATTACACTATGTGTGTTTGTTTGTTTTATTTATTTATTCACCATGTAAAATAATTGTTTACAGATAATACAATTCAGTGGTTACATTGAGATATACTACATAGTAGGAACAGTGCATAAACAAAAAATGTTTGAAGCGCAAAGTCCCTAAGATAACATAGTTGATATTAGGTATAGATAGAATATGTCTTTAATAAAATAAGACATTCTGTCGTTACAAAAATAAAACAAAATACAAAAATCATGCCCCCTAACGTATTTGAATAACAAGCAAACAAAATAAATACACATTACCTCTTCTTGACTTATACAAAATGTTACTTATTCAAAATGATTATACAGAAACTAGGGCAATTTTCAAAAGACTATTGACCGGTTTTGGCATTTACATATATGCGTGCAATCTCAATGGGAAGTATTTTAGCACACAAACTCGAGTGGTGCGCGATCAGACACTCTATTAAGACTAGGTCTCGATAGCGTTAACAAACATGTTTACCATGATTGGTAAGTCCGCACATGTATTCTACCCTTTTCGGTATATAAAAGTTGTAGTGACTACCTTAATATTCGAGGCATAGTATAGTATTAATGACTGCTTTGAGAGAAATAGTTGTTTTTATACGCTCAAGGGAAGGTTACAATTAGGTTATTGCCCTCGGCACGCCTCGGGCAATAGCACAATTCTAACCTTCCCTTGAGCGTATAAAAACAACTATTTCTCGAATATTAAAGCAGTCATTAATACTTTTATATGCCGAAAAAAAGAGTCACTTTATGACACCACCTTGGCCTTTATCTAGTTTATCTGCACGGTTGTTTTTCATGAGTGTATCTTTGAAAGTACTTTTTTTTTTGTCGGAGATGGGATTCGATCTCTTGCGTACAAACGACGATGTGACTAAAATCAACGCCTTAGACCGCTCGGCCATCGCGCACTGATACCATGACTAGCAGTTTTCTCTTATATATACATTAAAATGGATTGAAAACGGCTTCGCGTGCTGGACGCTTCGCGGCAGCTCCATTAAACGGGCCCTTATTTTACTTTTGCAATGCATTGGCACGAACTTAGATCAAGATCTATCGGCAGATGTTGTTCTTGGAAGTTTATTTTCGTCTTCATGTCAACAATGCAAGATAAAATTGTCGGTAAGATCGATCGAGATTCAATTGTATTGAAATTACCGACCAATTCTTCGCACACGTACGGTATCCGCAATCGCTCAAACCATTTATTAACATGTAAACCTATGGGTATTTCACTAAGACTGAACTATTTTCCCGGTAACCATGGTTACTGGGATTTTAGAACTATTTTTTTAACTGTTACATGGGTTTGGAATTTTACCGGGAATTTTACAGGAATAGTTAAAGTTTGTGAATGCAATTTCGACCAATCAGATGGCTGGATTCCTTAAGTGAGGTATATAATTGTTTTTATGGGCTCTCGGGGAGGTTACATCGTGCTATCACCCCTCGGGACGCCCCGGGGCGATAGCACGATGTAACCTCCCCTTGAGCGTATACAAACAACTAAGAAAGAAACAAAAGTTAACAAAATACTAAAATTTATTTCTTCGTTGAAGATGGTGAGTATTTCGTGAAACCGGCTGTAGATTAATACTTTCCTATTTTTCTAGATGTAATCCTAATTTGGTTTTTTTTTTCATTGCAAATCTCTTTTTCCATCCTATATTTCAATATCATTTCAAACAATTATTTGTCTATGAACTATAAATAACACCCTCTGACCTTGATCGTAATATAATATACTTTATTATAAAAAACATAAAAAACATTTTATTGGAGCAATTATATCTTATTATGCCAACATGAATATTTTCCCACTTAACGTTGTGTAGTTCTGTTAACCCCATTTTTTCAATCACTCCCTGCCACATGGCTTTGACATATCCACAATCCAAACAAAAGTATGATTCTGACAATCTGACTAATGTTTACAAAAAGAACAGTGGTCATTATCAACAAAACCAAATTTTGAGGGATGCTCTTTTGTATAAATTGCTCCGTGGAGTAATTTGTATTGAAATTCCTTAATTTTTATAAAAAGTATTGTAATTCTGGCTCTTACAAAATATTGTTGATCTCCTTTTTTTTAAATTTCACAATCCTCATGGCTATCCCGAGTTCGTGAAGTGTATGAATGTTGTCAATCTGTAAGAACGCACACCGTTCTGGATGGTATACATCTTTGAGTATATAGGATTATATTTCCAGATATCTTGAAGGTTATATCTTGTAATCTTGTACATCTACTGTGTACCAGTTGTCTAACCTCCCATCATAATATCTACTCTTTAAAACTCTATTACTTTTTTTTTCAATTTTGTTTTATTTCTCCAAATGTGTAATACAAACAAAACCATACAATTGAACATAATAAATAAACGTTTTCCATATTGATATGAGTCGCTTATACATAAACATAATTAAACAAAATCTCATTTGCAGTTTATAACTTGGCAACAAAGTAAACTTAAAGTACATAAACATTATTTATAAGTCAATTGCACATTATTCACTTAAAAAAAAAAAAACCTAAACAAATATGGAGGTTATTTCACTGGTGCAAACCCACCCTGCCCCCTACCTCCAACGCACACACACACACACGCACACACACGCACACACATACACACACCACTACACACACACACACGCACACACAGTCTCTCGCACACGGTTCAATCTTAATTAGAGTGTCACGGTATTCACCAAGAACGTTTGATTGAATCAAGTCCAAAAATTCAGAACCTGTTCTCTAATTCATGTCGTTACAGGCCAAAGTCCAAGCCGAGCTCGATAAGGTAGTCGGGCGAGATCGTCTCCCGTCTCTATCTGACCGCCAAAGTCTCCCGTTCACGGAATCGACCAGAGTAGAGTGTTACCGCTTCTGCCGCCTTGTCACCGTCCAAATCCTACGTCGAACGCTTTGCGACGTAAAACTTGGAGGCTACGACATCCCGAAAGGAACGAACGTCGGTACTAATGCCGGCTGGCTCTCCTCATCGCCCTCGCTTTGGAAGAATTCTGAAGAGTTCGTCCCAGATAGGTTCATCGACAAGAAGACGGGCCTGTACAACAGCAAACTGGAAGCTGGGCTGCTTGAATTCGGTTCCGGTAAGTGATCGGTTATCATGGTTATCAAGGACTAAATCACCGATTTTTAAAACTTCAACCTTTGACCCAACGCTATACATCAACATAACGCTAGCCGTAAACCTAACCTGAAACCCAATCTCATCTCTTTGAAACACCAAACCCTATGCTTTTGACGAAATGAAGCTCTGAACAGATATTGCCGCAGGAGCAAATGTCGGGTCATCAAGTTATCACTGGGATGAAAATGGAGAAGGAGAAGAAATAGAAAGGAAAAAGTTATACATCATCGTACGACCGGATCCATCATTATCAATATCATTTTTTTTTAAAGCGCACGTATTGCTCCACCCGCACCCGGTATCATACAAATACTGACTGCTTTGAGGAGCATGGTAATGGCTATTTCCATAGGTCATCTAGAAAGTGGCTATTCCCCGTCACTATACAATATTTTAGCAAGGCAGTACTTTCGCTATATATCGCTAATATTGTGAAGTAGCAGTCAAGAGCAGGTATTACATCCGTAGTTTTGCCCAATCCGAGTCGCAGGATTCAGACATCTCGTATGTACACTCCAGCGGTTACCATGCATGGTTTGATTTAGCAACTGGAGATTCCTTTAAGCCTAATCTGAAGGCAATCTTGTTTTTCTCAAAAGCATACAGTATACGTAAACGCAATTGAATATAAAGGTTTATTATTAGGTAATCTATTGGATTGCTTCTTTCTTGCCTCGGAATATTTTTACTAGATAAATGGTGTAATATAAGTGAGTTGCATTGCTTTAAAAAAAAACATTTTATTATTGTTATCACATGTAGTATTATTATCGTTTTTGTTGTTATGACTATTACTATTACTATTTTATTTTTATTATTATTATTATCAAATGTCATTATTATTGTTATATTTATTATTATTATTATTATTATCATCATCATTATCGTTATTAATATTATCGTCATCATTTGCACTCCAGGTCGAAGGGTGTGTCCGGGAGAACAATTGGCTCGTACAGAACTCTTTGTGATCTTCACCCACATCCTGCATCGTTTCACCCTGCGACTTTCTGAGGGTACCCCCTTCACCCGGGAGGGCATCAACGGTCTCACCCATCGTCCCAAGCCCTACGAAATCACTGCAGCTCCTCGACGTTAATAACGAGAATGCTGAGTTCTGGGCCCCGTTTCACAAAACTTGTCATCAGTGACAAATGACATTTTGTGTTATAAGCTACTGAAATCCTTGCTTCTGATTGGTTATCAGCAGATTTGTCACAGATTTTTGTCATTTGTCATTAAAAAAAGGCTTGTTGAAATACCACTCAGGTCAAGGTAAACGTTATGTGTGATCTTTCTGATCATGTTAGTTGGGAAGAATATGAAAGAAAGGTTTGGACCACACTTTGGACCAAACGTTTATGCCACAAGTTTGTAGCCCAATCTACCCATATTTAGGTACAGTGCATGTTCAAGACTGAGTGCATCTCTTACCATTGTGAATGTGTCATTGTATAGTGGTCCCTACACTTGACTCCCGATCCAAGGGTTGAGGGTTCGAATCCCAGCACCTCACTAACGTCCTGTTTAATGTATATTGAAACATACATTTGCCACCCACCACCCAGATCGCCCGGTAGGATGAGATGTAATTTGCTCAGCATTGTCATAATTGTGAGCGTCTGTAAAATGGCGCCTGGTTTAGATGCTCCCCAGGGAGGTTCCTCCACTTTTTCTCAAATTATGATGTTATTAATTTTGTGTTGTTGTAACAATTCCTTTATAATGATGGATTGTATATTATGTTCACTGAAGAAGTATGTACATCATTTAAAAAAACGCAACATTATATTATTGTACTGATTTTGGTAATGCACTGCTTTGTCTTGTTTATGTTTTGTATATGTGATATGAGAAAGTGGAAAATAAATTTGAACCTTGAACAATGAGGCCCGAATTCACAAAGAAGGTTTATACAAACCTGGTTTGTAAAAACGCGTCGAAACGCGTCATATGACGCACGAAAACCAAGGTTTGTCGACAAACCTCCTTTGTGAATTCGGGCCTGAATGTTCATACATTGTGTTTGGGCAAATCCGATGGGAGGGGTACTAATCTTTAAAGCACTTAGTGATATCGTCGACATAATTATTAGCCGCTACATAAACCTAGAATATTATTGTTATATCATTTTGATAATTCCAAAAATTAGTGTTAATCTCCAATCCAAATGTGCGACAAAATCAACCTTTTCAGATTGCTTCCGGACAGTATGTCTTACGATGCAATTGTATAAGAAGTGACGTTTGTTATTCTTCGATATGTTTTTCTTCTTTTTAGGATGACGTAAATAAAAATACACTTCTCATTTTCTGTATCTTTTAGCACACAGCTCAGTGACTACTCGTAGGTGAAGCTTTGACTAAAGCAAATGTCGTGTAATCTACACTCATGGAAAAGATTACGTTAATATGATGACTACTGCTCCTATCATATTTATATTTTCATGTACATCCCCAAAACTTTATTTTACATGATTTTTATAAGCAATTGTAAAAAAAGAAGAAAAAAAAGAAGAAAAGATATACAATGGGCAGTTCTAGAGATGGAAAATGAGTTATGTGTTAGCTAAAGAATTAAATTGAAAGCCCAACCATCGCCGATTATTTGAATTTAATTAGAATAGCGTATTTACAGTATATTCACATTGTATTACCTTACTTGTAGCACAGCTACTTAGCACTGTATGATTATTAGCAAATAATGTATTTCAAATTATGTCTATTAGTTTAATTTACAATGTCACACGTATAAAACTTCGACTTATCGAATCGAGTAATCTGAATAATAAATGGAACATCCGTTTTTAAGAAGAGATATTGTAACAAACAGATTATTGTTCTTTGATAAAATATAATTGAACTTAAATATTCGATGTTGTATTTTATAAAAATCGTTTTTTTTTTTCTTTTTCAGTGTCACTGATATAATACTCCCTATATTATGAGTGGCATCGCGTATCTGTAATTTGAAATTAAATTATATATAATTCTATAACAGCTTTGTAAATTCATCGTAATTAGGCGGTAATGTCACGGTAATGTGTTTTTCTTTAATACAAAAATGATTCATTTATCCATCTTAATAACCGGTGTAGGAATATTACATATACATATCTTCATGAATATTTTTAGGAGAAGAACAAATTACTAGAATAAACTTGTACCATTATATTCAGTGAATCATACCTGATCTGATTTGATTTTGATGTTCAATTATTTTTCATATATATCATCAAAATTATTCGAATTTTTAACATGTATAGTCACATAAAATCTTACATAGAACAGAGGGTTCGTCATAAGCACAGCTCGAGCTGGCGTCCTCATAAGTAAAAATATTCATGCAATAAATATACATTTGAACACAATGCATGGTGAAAAGCGGAAGTCCAACAAAAATAAAAGAGAGAGAAAGAGAGAGAGAGAGAGAAAGAGAAAGAAAGAAAGGGGTGATGTGAGGGGAGAGTTACATTCAGATAGTATTAAGTGGAGCATCTAGAATCTGTAGACACCAAACATGTGGACAAAACTTCTGAAAACTTAGGCCTAACTTTGTTTTCAAATGGGTAAGATTCCCTTCCGCAGTATTTGTCTTACACATCACACGATCCCGTTATTTTATGAGACCATTTGAGACGAATGAAAGCAAAATTAATAGAGAGAGAGAAAGATGAAGGGGGAAAGAGAGAGAGGGAGAGATAAATATGAAAATAAAACGAGAGAGAGGGGAAGGGAGCTAAAAAAAATAGACGGAAATAGATAAAAGGGAATAAAAAAGAGAGAGAGCGTAAGGGATATATATATATAGAGAGAAAGAGAGAGAGAGAGAGAGAGAGCGAAATAGGGGGGGGGGGGGGGGCAATGGTATGCAACCTATTCCAACAAACACGTTTTTTTGTTGCATTATTTTCTTTGCAGCATATGAATTCAACAATATTTTATTAATGACACGATGTAATTTTTTAATTGAAACTTTTTTTTCCTTCCAGGATGATATCATCGTTAAAAAAAACACCCAGCCAACCAACCAAACAAACATGGTTTGTAGTCGATTCGGCGGGGTGACTGAAGTTCATGTATATCATGTAGATTGATTGACTGAGCGCCTTCTAGTGACATAATTGTTATTCACACATTGGCACGCACAACCTCACTATACGCACACGCCCCCATCGTTTTTTTTCAAAAGAAATTTCTGATTAACTACGATCTGTTTGGGCAGATTATATAGTTTTTTTGAGCCATAAAGGCTCTGTGTTAAACCATAATTATAAATTTAATAGCGCCCTTCTGGCTCCAAACCGATAGTATACAATTTCGGAGGAAGTATATACCCCCGGAAGAAAGCTTAATTAAGTTCCGCCGTTAAATATCCTGCGTCCATCTGCTTTTTTCTACTCATAATCGATATTTACAAACGAAACAAATGGTGCTTGCCATTTTCTCGTTTAGCTGCTTGTGTATTAAGACATTAAGCAAAGTCGAAGAATAATCGTGCAGCATTAATTTCGTTTGACAAACTTTTTTTTGCATTATTTTCTTTGCAGCATATGAATTCAACAATATTTTATTAATGACACGTATGTAATTTTTTAATTGAAACTTTTTTTCCTTCCAGGATGATTTCATCGTTAAAAAAAACACCCAGCCAACCAAACTAACAAACATGGTTTGTAGTCGATTCGGCGGGGTGACTGAAGTTCATGTATATCATGTAGATTGATTGACTGAGCGCCATCTAGTGACATAATTGTTAATTTTCTATCAAAGCATTCCGGATAAGTAAAGAAAAAATGTAATTTTTTGAGATCTTTATCAAATCCAAACTGAAAGCGTTATTACTTCCCCACTAAATGTTGGCCTATCCACGTTCATTGGCTGGATCGTTTATCGACTCGATGTTGATGGCCGTATATACTTATTTCCCCCCCCATCTTTGGACTTCAAAAAATGTCACCTTCTTGGTAGCATGTTTCATTTATGTTATTCAAAACATTTGTTGAAATATATATTTGAAAATTTAACGGCTGTAATAATTTCCCATTCATAATACTTTCATAAATATTTCTAAAACTGTTTTTAAAGATTGTCGACTTCGAATGATCTCCTGAACAAGGCTACGTATAGTGATTGTCGAATCAGGTTCCATTGCATTAAAACAAGGAAAAGCAAGTACGCATTTTTAAAGACACCGAGTTCAAACAAAAACATATTTTTTGTTGGTATAACCTGTGCCCCTTCTTCATATAAAGCGTTGTGATTGATTCAAATCTGTCACAACTCGATTCTGTCTCCTGTTTTAGTACAGTTGCGATTAATTTGTAAGTTACCATTGATTTGAATCAATCGCAACTCTTTATAATACAGGGGCCGAAAAGAAACATTCGGCTGCATTTGTGTTTATGCATGCAGCGCTATAAGACTTTTAAGCGAAATATCTAAGTAATCTTTTTAGGAAATCCGAAAAATTTCACATTTTTTCATTCTTGATTGATTTGATTGGAATTTATTTCCGTATAAAAGAAGTACCCACATCGAAACATTAATTCACAAAATATGTACATATTCTAAAAGAGATAAACGGCTGGATGACCCTACTCAGCACCCACCAACATGGTGGCGCTGTTCCACCGAGGGGTCCAGAATTTAAAGTATATATAGAGAAATATGAAATCGAAAGTCACTATACACACATGAATAATCGAACAAAGAGACATATATTACAGTTCATTTAAAGTACAAAAATAAAAACCCTAATATTTCACACTAAGCAAGCATCGGCAAATAAAACACAAAAACAAAAACGAAGTGCAATATGTATGTCCCAATAATTGGGGGAGAATGCATAATTATTCCCCAATGAACGAAGGAAGTGACATGTTCGTGCGATATGCTGTTTGAGGAAATAATGAAGTAACCCATCTTTTCTTGAAATTCGAACAATGTCTCTTCGTGTCATTCAAAATTAAAGAATAAAAGCAACACTCTATAGTAGGCAAGCATCGGCAAAGAAAACAACAACACCAAGATCAAAGTTCTGAAATAGATATGTCCCAATAATTTGGGGAAAATTCATATCAATCCCCAATGAACATGTTGGTGCGATATGCTGTTTGAGGAAATAATGAAGTAACCTTTTCTTGAAATTCGAACAATATCTCATCCTGTCATTCAAAATTAAAGAATAAAAGCAACACTCTATAGTAGGCAAGCATCGGCACAGAAAACAAGACCAATAACTGGGGGAAAATGCATATTAACCCCCAATGGACATGTTCAATCGACATGCTATTTGAGGAAATAAGGAAGTGACCCTTTTCTTGAGATTCGAACAATGTCTCATATCCTGTCCTTCATGTTAAACGCTTATTTAAAGGAAGTGGCCGAAAAGAATGGGGTCATGTATGATCGTCATCGAGCATCAGTTCGGTCTTCTAGTTAAAGGGACTTGGTAGCATTTTCCAGGTGAGAGAAAATGGTGCTAAAGTGGTGACTTCAATGCTAGATGTACAATTAAAGATAATTTGAAATTTTGAGTGAAAACAAATTATTATTAATCATACAAATTTGGGAAAAACTGTTCTGATCGATTCCTAAATTCTCCTAACTATATTATCATAATTAAATTAATTTTAGGTGAACATAAATCGTCACAAAGCAATAGATTTGCTCTATATATCATTCCAAACATTTAGGTGTTGAAATATTTTTAAAAGTCTGTTTTCTTTTCTTATTTTCATGGGAAAGCCGTTGGGATTATTCAAAAATTGGTCGGGAAAATTTACACGTTGACGCTTTCAAAGAAAACGATGAATATCTTTGGGGTTTGTGATTCTTTTGTTGTTCAGGATATTTTGCATGTTAGTGGGTTAGTACACAAGAAGGAATATAATAAGTAACATTGTATACATTGTATACAAAGATTAGGCCAGTTTTTATCGTCAACCGTCAACAATGTTACTGGTTTACTTTAGAGTGACATAGTAGTGCAATGCCGTATACCTCAGCCACACAGCCAAGCCCGATTCCAAAGCGACTGCCGTTTTGCCATTTGGGGGTAATGTGATTGTTTGATGGGTCTATCGCCGGTCTGGTGCCCGTCTGGTGTCGGTCTCGTTGGTGTGACTTAGGGTGTGTTTATGCTTAACTTTTTCTGGCCAGAATCAGGCATCTGTTACGCGTTTAGTTTAAAACACGGTTGCGTCCTTTCTCACTTTTGTAGAATCACCGAAAAACGGCGATCACGATCGCCGATCGTAAACTCACAAAAAGATGCGTTTACAATTTGTAAACGCGTTTAAATGGGGTCAACGCACTGACCTCTAGTGGGTCTACGTAGCATGCACAGTGCAGGTTTGCGAATCCAGCTGCTAGGCCAATCAAGGCCACCCAGGGAGAATTGCCTGGAGGAGCCAGAGAAGTGAGCATAAACAGTACACCGTGGAACTGCGATTACGATGAGCGTTTACGATGAGCGTTACAAATCGCTCATTCTGCCTTCAAAATATAAGCTTAAACACACCCTGAGTTATTAGAGAGCTAGAGAAAGAGAGAGAGAGAGAGAGAGAGGGAGGGGGAGGGAGGGGGTTGTTTGTTTATTTTATTTTAGCACGGTGGCATACTTCAGCCCATGGCTGTTCTTCAGCATGGCCGTGCATATAAAAAGCAATCACAATTTTACAAAGAAACATACATTATAGATTAACATGATTTACATACAAAGTTAAATAAAGCATACACATAATATATAAACAAATAGATAGAAGGCGAGAAATCCAAACAAGCCCTAATTTAGAAAAAGAATACGAACAGAAAGAAAAACAAATATATATATAAAATAATATATTGTAACGTCTCCTTTCTCATCTTCTTTTCAACCCCACATGCAGCTCATACTTATGTATTGTTTTCTATACCCACGATCTCTCACTTCTTTTTTGGCATCGTCTACGTTTTGCATTGTGGCTGTGTTCTCCTATCTTTGTCATGTAAAGTACTCTCTTGTCCCTTTTTCGTCTCTGTTGGCATCCTCTCTTTTCCTATTTCTAGTTCCTTTTTGTAGTTACGAATTTGTTAATTTAATTACTTATTATTCCTAACTATTATTTGAGGGGTCTACTAATATACAAGCATTGCTTTTCAGCGGACCCCTATGTTTCCAATATACATTCCTTAATTTGTGTAAATGATTATAACTGATTTGCAATGTTTTGTAGGAAACAAAAATGAAATTGAATTGAATTGAATTGAAAGTAATTGTATGTATAGGATAGACTACAGAGAAATCCCAGAGATTTACTTGGTTTACATATTGAAGACAATGCAGGCATCAGGAATATCCGAAATAAAATGGACATGATTACTAGATGAAATAACACGTTATAGGATCCATTGATTCAAGAAGAAATTACCAACAAAGTAGGAGAGAAATAATACGAATTAACAAAAAAAAAAATTAAAAACGTCAAGATAAAAAACAACAACAGAAATAGATAATGACTGTTCATTTAAACTACTTTGTATCCAATAATGAAACCTGTCTACAAGTACAAAGGCCACCTGTCTACAAAAAAACATTTTGTGTGTTTCACTTCGGCGGTCGCTTTAGACAGGTTTGACTGTATATGGAATAAAGAGTAATTAATAAGTAGGGCTATCAGCTTGATACAGTTATCAGATATTTTATTAATTCATTTATTTATTTAAAATGGTTTAATTCATTAAAAAAACATTTGAAGCCCGAGAGCCGAATTGCAGTTTTTTTTTACAAAGTACAATACATCAGTGACAAAGTAAACAAATACACGTAAAACATATGCATGATAATATTATGGTGGTAAAATTGTACATTATAATATATAATTGAGTTCTACGACACCTGCTCCGGCTACTATTACTCCGTGGCAATTCAGTACATTAATCAAGCTCCCAATCCCAACCCCGACAAGAACCCTACACCGTACCCAATCCAACACCTAGCACAAACCCAGCTCAAAACCCAACAACATTATACTGACATCTCAGATGTGGTTAAACCAAGAAGTTACCAGCTGGTAACTTCTTGGTTAAACGTATGTGACAAAATAGCTTGGACTTGCTACGATACAATCAGATTAACCAATCCAAAAACAAACAAAAAATGGAAGGAAAAAAAGGCTTCCATGATGAAAAGATCTTTAAAGTTTAGTCAGGTGGACGGTTAAAACAAAGATTACGAAACCTACTACAAGATGAAATCTGCGAAAGTCAATATTATCTTTTACAAAAAACAGAGACGCTGTTTGATGTAGGCTACTTACAAGTTGTAGACAAATAGATTAGTGACAAGATCGAACAATTCATGTGGATAAAGCTTGACCAGAGTTCAACAAACTAACCACAAATAATAAAGCAATAACAAAATAGACAACACATTCACACATTGTCACGCACATTCTCACTACAGGCACACGCCCCCAAAGTTATTCAAGAAAATCATCCCAAAACAAAATCTAAAGAAATTTCTGATTAACTATGATCTGTGTGGGCAGATTAAATAGTTTGTTTGGAGCCAGAAATTCGTTAATTATGAATTTAATAGCGCCCTTCTGGCTCCAAAACGACTATTTAAATTCGGTGGAAGTACCCCTGGACGAAAATTCAATTAAGTTCCGTCGTGAAATTTCCTCCGTCCATCTGTTTTTTCAACTCATATTCGATATTTACAAAGGAAACAAAATGGTGCTAGCTATTAAGTCCTACCTCTCGTTTAGCTGCTTGTGTGTTAAGACATTAAACAAAATCGAAGAATATTCGTACAGCATTAATTTTGTTTGACAAAATTTATTTTTAAGATAATGGTGTCTATCAACATATTGTCATCTACGATCAATTTATTATGTTTACGTGGGCAAAATGACAGGGTAAATAATATTACAGTTTGGTATTAACATTTACCATGCCATCTTGTATATCTTCGTGTTTGATTATGTTGTAGTAGTTTTTAT
The DNA here is from genome assembly GCA_035222895.1 of Strongylocentrotus droebachiensis. Taxonomy (NCBI): domain Eukaryota; kingdom Metazoa; phylum Echinodermata; class Echinoidea; order Camarodonta; family Strongylocentrotidae; genus Strongylocentrotus; species Strongylocentrotus droebachiensis. Next base: position 118,608 of record JAVYIG010005608.1, on the reverse strand, counting down.
TGTGCTGTACGGTAACCGTTATAAAATATTATTATCTTAGTTTGGGGATGGGGCAGAGGGGTTCGGATGATAGAGGTAAAAATGTATATAGCCTTCGTTTATGCAATTGTGCTGAATACAACTCAAGGGTCAATTTAGGTTATGACAGGTCGCCCCCTAATTTATATTGACACCCCTTTCAGGAATATAAAGAAAAGAACAACAGAAGCTTGAAGAGGACTAACACTTTGTCAAATTTTCAAAGAGAAAAACATCGTTTAGATAACAAGGTAGGTCATTTTGTAACTATACGTTCTGGATTTGAATTAAAGATGCTTTAATCAAATTCACTGTTATATTAATTACTCTACTGAAAAGATATCGGGTTAAAAATATACAGCCGATCCAGAAATAGGCTAAAAAAATCAAGATAATAATCAGGTCAGTGTGATAAAAAAAAAGAAACAAAAATAGGCTCTAGGAAGATCGGACATGGATGAGGGCGAACAATTAAGATACTTTTATCACTTTTTTGCAATTAGATGCCCTAAATATAGTATGTCGGTTGGCATAGGGGCAATTAAGAAACAAAAATAGACATCCAAATAATTAGTCTTATTTGGGCATAGTAATAATCCCCTAATTTAGCTTATCGAATCGAGATAGTTGTTTAGTTGCATTGCCCCGTTATAATTTGTGGTTCCACCGATAACAACACAACTTCATAGGTTACGCCTACAAACTTACAAGAACTGAGGCGAGTTGATCAGCGGGGAGGTTTGTTCGGGCAGTATAAAAGTCACTTGCACTGCCATAGGGATACCACAGACGTACGTGTTCAGACGGCAATCGTTTCGCTCTCCGTGACAACGTTCGAAATTTTACAGAAGTGCCGATCAACAGTAACTTTTGCTTCTGAGCTAAATATCAACGACATCAAAGGCGGACAGCTCTACTGGCTTAAAAACTGGCTTCAGCACTCTTCATTTTGTTCCAGAAAGTTCTTTATTTAAGGCTGCACTAAACGTTATCACTGGTGCAATCGTATTCATAAACTTAGCACTTCAGAATACTGAAAAAGAAGTCATTTGCTGGCATGAAAGGTAAGAACATCCCTGCCAGCTGACAAGACCAATTGAATACTCATAAAGATCAACGGGTAGAAATTACAAACATTTGAAAATGGCACAGGTGATGTCAACAGACTTCTTAACTCACAATCTTTCAACCTTGTTGACGACCGGTCTCACCATCATCCTCGTCGTCCTATTCAGTCTGAGGAGAAAAAATGACAGCTCGAAGAAGCTCACCCACCCACCCGGACCCAGCGGCATACCCGTTCTCGGCAACCTCCTCACCGTCGCTTTCTCCAAGCTCCCTCAACACGAGCTCATCAACGAGTGGAGCAAGAAGTACGGCGATGTCTTCTGGTTCAAGATCTTCGGCACCGGCGTGGTCATCATCAACGACAAGGAGGTGATGCAGAAGACTTTCCAGAACACGGACGTGTGTGACCGGGCTCCCTTCTTCGCATTGGACTACGTCTTGGGTCGTGAACACAATGGTGAGTGTTCCACCGTCTCATCATGAGAACTCTCTCTATATATATATATATATATATATATAGTTAACACAATCGCGAGAGCTCAATCTTAGGGGATTTCCCAAAATAATATGCGACACCTTTTGAAATGTGTGAACAGTACAATGAAATATTATTACACACTCGAAACATGATTCCTAAAATCATCAAAATAGAGTATGAAAATCTTGCCACTCAGCTGAGTTCTCGAAAGTCCCTACAATCGTATTAGTAACAAGAGACAGCTAACACATCACCATCGGTACCACCTAGTTCTTGTCCAGGAACACCCTTTGAAAAGAATGTTTCTCCCTAATAAAATGCCCGTTTCACAAGGAGCATCATATCAATCTATTTAATAAAATCAACATTTCATTAGTGCATGTGGAAGTTATTCAAATCAATGTTTGTCCTATTACTTTTTTAATCCGATGTTAGGATAGGCTCAAAGCTGCATTAGGTTGTGTAATTTTGTATCTAAATATATCTTGGACTTGATATCATTCTCTTCATGCATATAGAACAAAAAACATTTTGCGATAACTACCCATACTTATCTAATAATAATTTGCAGAGAGTGGATAATATAACAAAAATTTAGGTTCATATGATGAGACAAGGGCAATGCAGGCTTAATTTTCAATGTGTTAAAGATTATGCCACATGTTTCCAAACTGTTGGTGAGGAGTAGAATTGCACTTCTCGAAATAGATACATTGCTATAACATTATTTGATAACAACCTACAATTCTTTTTCAACTGTAGCGGGTACTAATCATGCTTATGCACTTTCGCAAGATATCAATCTACATTTGCCATTCTTCACCGAAGGTGTAGTAAATGGGCAGCGGTGCTAAAGCTAGGTTAATATTAGTCCCCTACGACGAATATTGCCGCAATATAAATTAAGCTATCATCAATTTCATTATCATTCTTCTTTTCCTTCCTCCTCATCATCATCATCATCATCATCATCGCCTTCTTCCTCTTTTTTTATCATCATCATCATCATCATCTCCATCTTCTTCTTAATCTTGTTTTATTCTTCTTTTCATTATTATAATTTATTCATTATCATTATTATCAGCTGTATTAATATTATCATTATTAATATCAATATCATTATTATTATTGTTGTTTTTGTCGTTGTTTTTGTTATACGCCCTTTTCTCATCCCCTTTCTTTTCTCCAGGTATTGCGTTTGCGAACGGAAGCTCATGGAAGGAACAAAGGAAGTTCTTTGTTTCTATCTTCCGAAAGGTGGACATCGGTGTTTCAAGGCTGGAGGACATCGTGAGTGGACAGGTCAAGAACATTGTGGCACAGGTCAAGAATTTCAAAGGTGAGGTCACAATCCAATGTCTGCACAAAGTCAATACGTCATCTTAATATGTCCGGTATCAGTTCCGCAGCTTAGGATTCATACGTAGATACCCAGCTTGCAGTGCCAGAGAAGATTACCCGTGCTCTAATTTAATCTTGTCCTGATTTTGAAAATACAGTTTTGTTAGACTTACCTCAAAATCAGCTGGTACGAATACCACAATTACAGAATGCTACTGCTTGTATATAGAGACCCTCTCTGACAAAGTCACACCAGGGCCCCACTGTCTTCAGAAAAACTTGTCATCAGTGACAAATGACAGTTTTTGTTATAAGCTACTGAAATCCTTGCTTCTGATTGGTTATCAGCAGATTTGACACTGATTTTTGTCATTTGTCATTGAAAAAAGGCTTTGTGAAACACTCCGAAGGCCAATGAGTGAACGCATGGTTTTTAAAACTCACTGGCTTTTATATCATTATGTCCATGGCTCTGCTCCACTGTACATTATTACTTAGATAAAGCATGACATTCCGTCTAAATCTTAATTCACGATTTCAAAACACCGGATTTCTTGTTTTTCCTAAAGTCAATTATTTTGGTATACAAGTGCACCTTGAGCATTTGAATTCAAGTGTATTTAGCGCCTTAAAAATCTCATAAATTGTTATTATTAATATTATTATCATTATTATTATTATGATTACATACAGCTGAGCACGATCGCAAAGATTTTCGAGAACTTAACTCAATGGCAATCTGAATACCACTCTTTCCAATATCCCGTAGAAATCATATGATGGGAGTACCTATAATACGTCATTGTAATGTTGGCACATTTCAATACGTGATGGTTTAGGTGGTTCTAGGACACCTACCCCCTGGACATCCACCCCCGGATAACCACCCCCAGTCAACTACCCCCTAGGACAACTACCCCCTAGGGCAACCACCCTCTAGGACGAACACCTGGATAACTATCCCCAGACAACTACTCCCTGGGACAACAACCCCTAGGACAAATACCCCCGGATAACTACCCCCGGACAACTAGCCCGGACAACTACCCCCAGACAACTACCCGCAGACAACTACCCCCTACGTCACTATCCTCTAGGACAACTATCCTATGGGATAGTTGTCCTGGGGGTAGTTGTCCTAGGGAAAGTTGTCCTAGGGGTAGTTGTCAGGGGGTAGTTGTCTGGGGTAGTTGTCCGGGGGTAGTTGTCTGGGGGTAGTTGTCTGAGGGTAGTTGTCCGGGGTGTAGTTGTCCCAGGGGTAGTCGTCCTAGAGGGGGGTTGCCCTAGGGGGTAGTTGACTGGGGGTGGTTATCCGAATAGGAGTCCAGGTAATCAGTGAAGGGCATCAGTCGTAAAACTAAACTCGCAGGTACCACAGGAAGAATAGTTATGTGGCTACCGAGGTTTAACAAGACCAAATTTTCCCCTTTTTTCAAGGTGAGAAATTTGACCCAGCCATCATGGTCAACATGTCGATCGCCAACATCATCACGCGAATCATCACCGGGGTCACTTACGACTGGGAAGACAAAGCCTTCCAGGACATAGTGGCTAACTCGGGAAAGCTCTTCGACATCAGCGGTCCTGCGGGACTTTTCAGCCTCAACCCAGTCTTCGCTCGACTCCCGCTTCCCGTCAACTTCGAGATCCGTCGGCTCTGTCGCACCATCAATGACTTCATCCAGGTGTCGATCGATGAACACAGGAAGAACTTTGACCCGAATGCGCCGGTCAAAGATTTCATCGGCTCATATCTGAAGGAGATGGCCAATGCTGACGCAGTAAGTATTCACCACGACACAGTGACATGCGATTCCCGTTGCACACCGCGCGTTATTAGGGACTTTTAGATTCTGCACGACGAGAACGTGGCCTCCCTTTTAAGGCAATGTGACGTCCTTTCAAGGCACTGGCAGTGACGTCACATTGCCTTAAAAGGGCAGTCCGCGTTCTCGTCGTGCAGAATCTAAAAGTCCCTAATTTAAATCCGCTATTACCTGCGCTAATCAAGTCTGTTTAGGCAGTGAGCCAATAAAGGCCAGTATTTCCTCATAATGTTCAGTTTGCATTCACTTTGTGTACGATATGTCAATCTTACATGGCGTGTCAAATACCGTATCATCTCGACCGATGTCCTGCTTTGCCGTCTGGTTACTCCCTGTGTGCAACGGGTCTTAATTTACATAAATCTTTCAAAAACTATACTTTCCACACCTAGACATCCTCCTGTACCAAGGACTGGACACAGAGCTTTAAGTAAATGATCGTGCAATTGATTTGTTTGCGGTTGATTGCATATAGTTTATATGCAAATCTAAAAGCACATCCTTTCGTAATGTAACAGTATAATAAATCGCATTCCCTATAAAAGAGGAAGCCCCCTCTATTCACTTTGATTTCACAGTCATTCGATAAAACTGGTGAAAAATCGACTAAGAAGTATAATTATTCTCGTTTTACAGAATAATCTCAAATCGTTTGATGATACGAACATGATTGTTAGCTGTTTTGACGCCCTCCTGGGCGGCTGGGAGACGGTGGCATCCACTCTCCGCTGGACAATCTACCTCCTCTCGAAACACCCTGAGGCCCAGGAGCGCATGCGCCAAGAGATCCATGACCTGGTGGGTGACGAGCGTTTCCCGACCATTGCCGATCGTCAGTACCTTCCGATGGCGGAGGCGACCATCGCCGAGTGCATGCGATACATCCCCGCTGTACCCATCCATCTGCCTCACGTGACCTCTCAGGACTGTAATATTGGAGGGTTCGACGTACCCAAGGGCAGTGCCGTAGCAGCCAATCTCCTGCACTTCGCCAAGAGCCCCATGTTCTGGGAGGATCCCGAAGTCTTCAGGCCAGAAAGGTTTCTTGATGACGCGGGTAACTTCATGAGGGGCTTGGAACCAGTTCCTTTCGGCTACGGTGAGTTTCCCGACGAAGGGATTTTGCTCATTGACTTTGAGAACAAGAATTCTTAAGTAGAGAACCAATTAGAAGTAGATAATTAGCGAAGTAGAGAAACTAAAACAATAATAAAAAGTACGACTTGAACTGGAAAAGATTTGTCAATGATTTATAGTATTAAAATCAAACAAATTCATTTGCAGAAATTGACCGAGAAACTTACACATTGGCAATTTCTCATTGTTAATTCAACCTTTAGTACAGTAATTGAAATTTAACGAAAAAAAGTATAGTATCTGACCTGAATGAAAAATAAATAATATTCAATATTCCTCTATTCAATTTTAGGCAAGAGGCAGTGCCCTGGGGAACTGCTTGCTCGCATGGAGATGTTTATCTTCACCACTTTCCTGGTCCAGAACTTCAAACTAAAACTCCCGGCTGGAACTAAAGATGATCTTCAAGGAGTTCTTGGTCTAACATGGAGGCCCAACCACTACTTCATCGAGGGACATCCTACCAATGCCAATGAAGAATAAAACGAGAGACTTTTAATATCTCGATGATGGAAAAACTGCTTTAGAATGACACTTCAATGACGAGTCAAGGGGCTTCTGTTCAGTGGCTTTTACGAACTCGGAGTTCGTTTAATTTTGTACATAATCATAATAACGCCATTTCCTATGAATGGGACTTTGATTAATAACTTGAGACAGAAATGGGCTCGATTGTGACCAAAGTGCGGTACTTTCTTTTTGCATCTTCCCTGCATCGATGATGGAAAAACTGCTTTAGAATGACACTTCAATGACGAGTCAAGGGGCTTCTGTTCAGTGGCTTTTACGAACTCGGAGTTCGTTTAATTTTGTACATAATCATAATAACGCCATTTCCTATGAATGGGACTTTGATTAATAACTTGAGACAGAAATGGGCTCGATTGTGACCAAAGTGCGGTACTTTCTTTTTGCATCTTCCCTGCATTTTTTATTCGTTTTCATGTTCATAGCCTTGCAGATCATGATGAACTACTACAAAACTTTTACACATGTCTGGCCAACTACAGAAACGAAAATGAGCATGGGGTTTATAATAGGGTAGCAGAAGATTCGACATATGTGAAAGTCTGAAAATCAGGGGGGTAAAGAACGTGGAGAGTATTCGAGAAAAAAATGAGATAATTGTATTCATAACTAACAAAATCTTCCAAAGGGAGGGAAATACACCAATAAAGGGGAAAGTTTGTCGTAACTGTTTTTTTTTTAAACATCTATGGAAAACAAACAAATCTTATTCATATCATACTGTGCTAACTATAAGTGTAAATTCATAATAGCTGAGAGTGCCAGTCACTATGAACATGACGGAAAAAAAGAAAGAGGACAAAATATACAGTTCTTCAGGTAGACAAAGGAACATACCTTCCCTGCTATTATGTAAAAATGTGTAGAACAGGTGTCACATGCATATTAACCTGTTCTACTTATTTACATAATAGCAGTGAAGGGATGTTCCTTTGTCTACCACAGCAATTGTTGAGGGTAGAATGAGGAACTGTATATTTTGTCCTCTTTCTTTGTCCGTCATTTTCAGAGTGAGTAAAGGAAGATAACAAAACAAAATCGAAAAGACAAATCAAATACCCCGTTCGCCATGTTCGCACATTTCATTATATGACGAAAAAGGCTAAAGGAATTCCATCAATTTGATCTGAAAAAAATGTATTTGCCTTCGTGTTGAAAGTGGCATGTCATCTTTTGCATTTTATGTTCTTAAATTTTGTGTAAAATATTGTATATAGTGAATATGTAAATATCACCCGGTGTCGTAGTGATGCCCTAGTTCCTGCAAAATAAACCACCTACTCGAGACGATACAAACAGAGTTGTAGATAAACACAACTGCGTGTACATAACGGTTGTAAAGATAATCTGTAAACTAAGGGTTAGATAATACTCTACAATGTTTTCATAGATTGCTGTTTGTTATATACTTAGTATTAAATCTTTGATAAATCGTTGATAAGAACGCTTGCTGAATATGGATAAGGTTGCTAATGAAATGTATTACGTAATTATTTAGATTGAGAGCAAAATCGAGGACCACAGATCGACCCCGAAAGAGGTCTTCTTTCCTCTCACCCGGTTATATGAAAGATTAGGCATAATGTGATACATGAATACAAAAAAATTGGTTTGGTTATGTTTTATTTTCAGAATAAGAACATATATACATACATATGGACATAAAAAGATCAATGATGATTATTTAAAAAAAATACTGCATGGAAAGCTTTATTCCGAACCATTGATTAAATGGTTCTATTCTTTCTAGAGGTCAAAATATCGATTGCAATAATTAATTGCAATTGTGCAGTCAAAATCAATACAGCATAATTATATCCACTTGTATAGATTGTGAAACTGCATCGACTTATGTGAAAACCTGGGAAAATTGAAAGAAAACCTTCAAGAGATTCGGCTTAAAGTTCCTCTGTAATCGAATAGACACATGTATTGGGGGCTGATTATATTTTAAGGGGCATTAAGTTGTTATTGTTTTGCCGGTTGTCGGGGCACATATTAGATGAAAATATTATATACCCTGTTCTTGATTACTACTAATTCATTTGAAACTTGAAACGTTTAACTGTGAATATATTAAAAAGATGCATAAGCATTTTCATACCATAATATTATAGTCTGAATGTGTTATTTATAGAGGATATTCTTCGTAGCATTATCATGGATGAATGTTCACTTCATTTACATCTAATGTTTAACCAACAAAAATCTACATTTAAATCCACTTAAGTGATAAATACGCGATTTTAATTGGTATAGGTTTTAGTTTTTATTTGCATTTTAAAGTTTTACAAGTATACTCTATTAGAAAGAGGCACTTTGATTATGATTGGAATACGGACTGTTGAGTCCGTATTAAGTGGTGGCTTAAGATGCTTAAGATTAAATTATGACGGGAAATTTAGCTGAAATTACGAAATGTACCATAATTTGAGTTTGTGATATCAAGAATTAGATTGTGAAATATCAGGAATCACAATTATGGAATCAAAAAGTTAATTTGTGATATCGGGGAATTCTAATTCTTTGATATACGAAATGAGAAGAACGCTTGTCGTACTCAGCGTAGGTGGTGCTCTTCATAAAAAAAAATCACCGCCGCCACCACTTAACGGACTCAACAGTCCGTATTCCACTTTAGAATTAAACCCGACATTGGGTATAAAGTCACGTTTAACAAAGGCAAACTTAGACCTCAAACTATAACTACTATTTTGTTAAACCCGATTTTGAACAAAAAACTAAAGCCGGCGTCGGGTTTAGATTGTATGTAAAATTTGGGCCAACTTGTATAAAGGGACTTGGTAACATTGTTCAGATGAGAGATAATGATGCTAAAGTAGTGACTTCAATGCTAGATTTACAATTAAAGATAATCTGAATGTCTGAGTGAAACTGGATCATTATTAATGATAACAAATGGAGAAAAAAATAATCTGATCGATTCCTCAATTCTCCCGACTATTTTATCATAATTTAATTCAATTTTAGGTGAATGTAAGTTGTCACAAAGCAATGAATTGGCTCTTTATACCGTTCCAAACTTTTAAGTGTTGACAGATTTTTAAAAGCCTGATTTAGGTCTTATTTTATTTCATGGGAAAATTCAAAAATTGGTTGGGAGAATTTAGTGTTTGAGGGTGTTGCACATTGATGCCTTCAAAGAAAACCATAAATATCTTTGTGGTTTGAGAATTTGTTCATGATGTTGTGCATGTTAGAGGGTTAATACAGTAGAAGGAATATAATAAGTAATACAAATTACGCATTTTTAAAAAAATCAACCTTCAACAATGTTACCGGCTCATTTTAAGTTCTTTCTATACAGGTAGTGGCTACTTTCATCACATTTGATATCATGTAAATTAAGAAAGTATTTAGCTTCATTTAAATGTACGTTCGTTTTGTATTACTGCTAGTGCATACTGCAGATTCAAATGAAGATAATGATGATGATGATGACGATGACTTAATTTGAATAATAGAATTTCAACAACAATAAACAATTAAAAGGAAAAGAGAAAAAACTAGATGATGATGATGATGATGACGATAACTAAATATGAATAATAGAATTTCAACAACAACAAACAATTTAAAAAGGGAAAGGAAAAGAAAAAGATGATGAATTAATTGTGCCATTATGAAAGGGTAAATACTTTTTATTCCTTTATTTTTGTATTCTAATTCATCCAGTTTTCCATTTATATCAAGTTATATTTTCGTCGGATAGGATCTTTAAGATTCAAAATAGCGTCTGTGCCTGCACACTACGATCCACCGAGGTAGCGCTATTACTCAGCGTTATTTGTACACCACTTATAGGCAAGCTGTTTTGCCACCACTCCCTCTCCGATATCATACTGTATATAGACTACAGGGGTTCATTCTATCCATTCTTAATCAGTGTTAATCAGATTAAATACTCCGTATTGTACAAATTCCAATGTCAAACTTGATGCTAACTGTTTTCCCATATGATTATAGAAGATTTTGAATCCACTCTTTAAGGAGTCAGTATATTAAGAAGATCGCAAAAGCTTTCCGGAATTCTACTCGCGGGCAAATTCCCTATGGTTAACGCCAAACAAATTATTTTGGATTACGTAATAGTCATACATCACTGTCATGTTTGCACATTCCAACAATTCAGTGATTGAAAAGGCTATTGAAATAATATTCGGATTACGTAATACATTAACAGAATAGTGTAAACGTAGCATAGGTTGATATTTCGGACCTCTTTGCGATTCTGGTTTTAAGGGATCCCTTCGGATTTGGAGTTGATTTGTTTTCAGTTTATAGTGAGACTCCTCCAAAGGAATAATTCGAATTACTCAGTTTAGAGAGTTTTCTTTTTTCTTTTTATAAAATCTTTAATCAGATACAAAAACACGGATGACAAACATAATTATCTACCTCTAGCATATCCACACATGTTTAAATAAGATCAAGTTATAAATCTATGCTCTTTTGAGAATTGATTCCAATTCAATATCGAAGCGACTCTCTAAAATAAAATTTAAAAAAGAAGCGAATTTCCCCTCCTGTACAGTTTCAGAGCACTGATAAGTTTGTACGATGCTATTATGGCGACAATTATTGCTCCATGGTCAATACACCTTTGTAATTTCCTATCCCCCTGCTTTGTTTGTTTTCTTGTTGTTGTTTATATGTGTATAAGACACTATTTCGGTGATTTTGGATCAGGAAACTATTTCAAAGAATAAACAAAAACTCGGGCAATTGGAGATGGGGTTTTCTCTATTCGACAGGCGCCTCAAACAGCTCAGTAACCCACGTTTTTTAGCTTGGGCTCATATGCATAAAACTTTACTAAGCTAGTTGTCAACTAATTAAATAGGCCTTAGTACATACTGACATCTAGGCTTACTAAGGTTTTATGAATATGGGCCCAGGTGTCACTTTTCATTCTTCATAAAACCATCATTATGATAAAAACCGAATGCCTCGCCCTAGAGCAAAAAATAATATGCACGTGCATTTGCAATTCATGTGTATTTTGAATAGTTTATCCAAAATATCCCCAATAAAATAGGGTTTCTGTGCACAAAATTAGAGGGAGGATTATATTCTCGAAATGACTTTAATGGTTCAATTGATTGTGTTTAATTTGTAATGCAATTCAGAGTGGGCGTTCAAGATTTATCATCGTTAATTTACAACAAGCCTGTTTATACAAAGTCATTATTACGAAGGCCTACGCCCCTCTTCGTATGCATAACGATTATGCAACACAGACAGTGTTGTTTGCACTCTTGCATAACTCATTTGTTCACCAATAGCTTGACTCATAGCGCATTAAGAGATATAGTTGTGACATAAACGCTTGCGCGTCCGCGGTCATAGGTTGTATCATGGACATTGGTGTCCATAAAGTTGGATTAATTTTGTTAACCTCTTTTTATGAAATGTTTTTGACAATATGTTTATTCTTGAAATAGATATACCTTCTCAGAACCCAAAATATCAATCTCTATGACTCATAAAGTCCTGAGAAGATATAAACGTTATCTTTCAAGAATCAAACTCCCCAAATCCTTTCATGAAAGGAGGTAAGAAAACTTTATTTCAACTTCAGTGGCAACAGTGTAGTTCCCTCCCATGTATCTATTATATAGAACCATGTGGAGCTCCCTATCTTTTTTTTTACTGGCCAATCAGAAGCCGCTTCCGCTGTCGCGACTAACTAGAAATCAACTAGCTATGGTTTGACCCTTAGACCACTTGAAATTCGGCCACGTTGAATGGCTTCAAACGCAGGATCCAAGGACAGGTCTTCGTAATCAAGGCAGTGAATCGAACAAACTTCAAAGACCTCCATTTTGTTGTCTCTTTTCTCTCTCAAAAGGTACACGGTTACTAGCTTCCGAAGGTAAGCGTCGTTACTTTTTTTTCTTCTAAATTGCATTGTCTAATCACTTTTATGATAATTATTGCTGAATTATGATAAATCACCTTGCAGTATTTTTTCTCATGAAGTATTGCTGTTTCATGGAATTACACCCATGACAAAGTTCAAATTGAGACATGGAGATAATAGGGACTTTTAGATTTGCGTGGACTGATACGTGTGACGTCCACTCAAGGCAGTGCATTAAAAGGACGTCGATCGTAGCAATCCACATTGTCTTCGTGCGAATCTAAAAGTCCCTATTATAACGTACAGAATCATCTTGATATTTGTTTATTGCCATTAAACAATATATTTCTCTTTGTACTGACGACACGATGATGTGGGCAAGGCACGTTTATATTGGCCCTTATCTAATTTTAAATTGGAGGTTCGTTCCCTGCCTGGTTTAATCCAAGTGATGTTTTCATTCTGCGAATACTGAATTTAATATATGATTTTAAATCATATTTTCCCCTCATTTTTTGTCATTTTGTCAACTTATTTTGATTTTATTTAAGAGATGTAAGATACTTTTGAAAATGAAAGATGACTTAGCCATGCATATGAGTTTCTTATGGGTCCGAAAGGGCCTCAATTCAGGTTTAAGGGACATATATAGTGCTTGGGTTTGGGTAGACCCCCGATATTCGGGGCGAGCGGGTAAGGATGGTTGTCAAGACTCAACCCTGCCTCGATCATAAATCAATGTCGAGATAGTAAAAGAGTTTCGCAATTTCGTGTCAACCAAACCCCTACTCCCCCTTCTCCTTACGATTCCAGATCTCTCACGTTTGTGGCAGACTTGATGCACTGTAGTTATTCAGGCGTTATAATATTTATGGGGTTGTACGATTATTATTTTATTTGTTTGATATATTTTTATATCCCAAAACATGTACTAAGAATCTTGCATCACGTTTGGTCTAAATGTGTCACATGAACAATGATAGATTGCAAATTATGACGGTCGTAGTGATAGTAAAACTATCGTATGCTTAGCATCGCAATTATCCAACATTGGGTTTAAAAGTTGGTTAACTTTTAACCTAAAATGCAGTGAACATTATGTTACCCAGTGTTACCCATTTTTCTTGGCCAACCCTTATTAAAGTGGATTTCTAGTTATCCTAACTTGGAGGTCGCTATAGGGTGACAATGAAATGGACCTTGAGGATGTGGAGACATAAGCTATCCATAGCTTTCTGTCTTCAGCTGTTCTAGTTAGCTGCTCAAATAATATTATTCTTATATCCATTCAATATGGTTTAAATATTGCATTCAGAGGTTAAGATGGCAATACTTGAACCTAAATTTCCCCCAAAAACAGAAATATATGCCCAAATCTTCAATATTGAAGTGCATTCGCTATATCTATCTAGGCCGGATCGTTATGATAGTTTACCAAATATATCAATTTGTAGACGCTTTCCCGGCAAAATTTCTATCATCACGTATTAGTCAAAGCATATTGTTTCACATGATTGGTAATGAGAGCTTCCATTTCATTTTTTGAGAGGGGGGGGGGGGTGTTTCCAAAACTGGTCTATACCTTTAAACAATTTCTCTCATCTTCACCCCCCCCCCCCCTCCCAGATGTCGGAGTACAAGCTGACCTATTTCGACGTCCGCGGACGAGGTGAGGTGATTCGTCTGGTCTTCGCACAGGCCCAGGTCGAGTATGAAGACGTACGCATTTTGCATGCCGATTGGGAGAGCAGCAAGGGAGACAGAACAAGTGAGTGATGATGTGACCCCATCTCTTTCAGCTTCAAACTGTGTGATTTCTTTTCCCTGATGTCTTTTATACATTTACATTACTTTCCTTCAAAGAAAAGGTTTGACCAATCATGTGTCAGATATAATATCACTGAAAAAATGGTCCTTCCGAGAGAAATAGATACTCATGGGTGGTATTCTCGAAAGCGGACTAACTTTAGTCCATGGTTTAATCCACCGACTAAGTATATGCAGGCGTCCATATTAATATATTTATGAATAATTTGCTATTTCCCTAAATAACCATGATAACATAATTATATCATAGTTATATTTGTTTCATTAATTATGTTATTACCTTTTATTTTAATTTAGTGACAGATTAAATTATTCAAAAACATATTCATATGGACACTTGGCATTCCATACTAAGTCGGTGGATTAAGCCATGGACTAAAGTTAGTCCGCTTTCGAGAATACCACCCTTTAATTTTAACTTTTAGTTCACTGTTGTCCATAAAGTTGAAATGTTATATTTCTTACCTCTTTTATGCAATAATGCAAACCAATTCGTTTTTCTATTTCTGATAAGATTACCATCCCGATGTAAGTGTCTGTTTGAGAATCTACCTTGCCAAGTACACTGATGAATGCATTCACATATGGTTTCTAAATACTTGATCTTTTGGGCAAATATCTGTTTGCGAAGATCCAACAAAACGCAGATAACTTTGTTCACAGTTTGCGAACCGAATTCCACGGCGCACCTTCCAAACCCACTAAATCCCACACCCATTCTTATCTGAAAGCACACGAAAAATAACAAAGAAAGAAAGAAAAGATCCACGATTCATTCACGAAACCCACAAGTATATTATGATGCATATCGATCGTGTTTGCGATGAGGATTTACTGGCCATAGCTAGGGAGTCAATATGATGTGAAGAAGAAGGCAGATTGTGAAGCATACATAATAAGAAGAGGTAGAAGTTAAAGAAATAACATCACCGGGATGAAATACAAATAGCCTCATAACGTTAAACGGCGACAATTTGCCGAACACTAATCTCTAGCGCTAAATCAAACCCATAGTCACTGGAGCAATTGTCGTACAACCACTGGCGTACCTATGGGGGGGCAGGGGGGCAGAGTGCCCCCCCCCCCCCTGACGGGCTCCAGGGGAAAAAAGAAAAAGGGGAAAGAAAAGAAAAGAAAGGAAAGGAAAGAAAAAGAAAAAAGGAAAAGGGAGGAAAAAAAGGAAAGAAAGAGAAAAAAGGAAAAAAAGGAAAAGGAAAGAAAAAAGGAAGAAGAAGAGAAAAGGAAGAAAAAGGGAAAAGAAAAGGAAAGGAAAGAAATGGGGAAATTAAAAAAAAAAAGACCATGGCCGTACGCACCAGGGGGGGGGGGGGGGGGGCAGTTGACCCCAGATATTTTGAAAACGTACAAATCCTTCAATTCTACTTTTGAAAATGCAAAAGTACCCTCATGACCAGTTCGGTCGCTCGAACTCCATTCACTCCTTTTGCTTTTGAGATTCTTCGAAAACTTTTAACGCATCTTTCCCCCTCCCCACCAGAAAAATATTCCGCATACGGCCCTGAAAAATTAAGACAAATGAAAATAGGAAAATATAAGTGATATAACAAATTCGAAACTCTTCGCTGGCGCGAACTGCTTGCTAGCCAATTTTGTATTAAATGTTTTCACTTGCTCGTCCCCCTGAAGAAAAAAAAAGGATTAGCATTGCCTAGAACACCCGACGGGCTCCGATTTGCAACCATGGCAACAATAACACACAATGTATGTACCAAATGTTACTAAAAGAGACTAATTCCTTTTTCTCGCTCGCTACACTCGCTCGCGAATAAAATGAATAGACATTGCTTTGGAAACAATTGTGCCCACCCTTGACCTGCAACAATATCATTAAAAATGGAAGAGTTTTTTCGCCCTCTCGCCAAAAAGGAATTGAATCGCGTTAAACGCGATTGCGTCCATCCTGACCTGCACCAATAAAAACAAGTTTATTTATTAATTTCTATTAAAAGAGAATTTTTTTTTTTGCTTGCTCGCTATGCGCTCGCCAAAATGGAATTGACACCGCTAACGTGCCCGCCCCAACCTGCAACAACCAGTTAATAATTATGTACCAAACGTTATTCAAAGACGTTTTGGTGTGCTCGTGCTCGCCAAAACGGAATTAACATCACCTTGGACACGATTGTGTAAGCCCTGACCTGCAACAACAAAATCTGAAATTTATGAACCAATTATCATTACAAAATTTTTGCTCGCTCGCTACGCTCGCTCGCCAAAATAGAAATGACACCGCTTTTAATAATCACGTCCCTGATATGGAACAATGAACCCAAGTTTTATGTACCATATTTTCCCTATAAAAGAGAAGTGATTTTTTTTTGCTCGCTCGCTACGCTCGCTCGCCAAAATAGAAATAACACCGCTTTTAATAATCACGTCCCTGACATGGAACAATGAACCCAAGTTTTATGTACCATATTTTCCCTATAAAAGAGAAGTGATTTTTTTTTTGCTCGCTCGCCAAAATAGAAATAACACCGCTTTTAATAATCACGTCCCTGACATGGAACAATGAACCCAAGTTTTATGTACCATATTTTCCCTATAAAGAGAAGTGATTTTTTTCGCTCGCTAGCTCGTGGAATTATGTGCCCACCACTAACCTGCTACAATATCATTAAAAAGAGAAATGTAGGGGGTTGCCTGCCCGCCAAAATGGGATTGACATTGCCCTAAACACGATTGTGCGGCTTGTGCCCGCCCCCGACCTGCAACAATGAAACAAAATTTATATAGCAATTCATTGAGAGAAAGATGTATTTTCGCTCGCTAGCTAAGATGGGTATACAATCACCCTAAACACAATTTTGTTCCCGCCCTGCATGGGACAATTGAACCAAGTTTAAGTGGCAATTATTAAAAAAGAAGTGATTTTTTTTCTTGCTCGCTACGCTCGTTTGCAAAAAAATGAAATTAACGTCGCTAACAAGTGAATGTTCCCACCCCCAACTTGCAACAATACCAGTTTATATACCAAACGTTACTTAAAGATTTGGTTTTGCTCGCTCGCTCGCCAGAAGTGAAAATTAGCATCGCCTTTTTTGTTTGTTTCGGTCGCTTGTCCCCCCTGACGGAGTACCCCAGGTACGCCACTGCGTACAACCACTCTGGCATTGGGTCATGTGACAACATTGTTCCAGGCTTTATTTCGTCAAAGTTATAGTTAGGGTTAGGGCTACAAGTCGGTCTTAGATTAAAGGCATTGTTTAACAATGTTTCCAGTTTTACAAATCTGAGATGCATGGTCCTACGTGTTATTTGTACCAGAGTGTTGGCTCAGTCAGTAGAGCGTCCGCCTCACAACCGGGAGGTCGTGGGTTCGAACCCCGGCCGCGTCATACCAAAAGACGTTAAAAGATGGGAGTTGTTGCTACCTTGTTTGGCGTTCAACAATAAGGGATAGAGCAACGTCGATCTGGCGCTGCTCAGTGGCTGCCGGGCTCACGATCAATTGGGCAAAAAGAATTTCCGTTTCGGTTTAATAAAATTTGGAGTGGACTATTATGCTATTATTATTATTATTATTATTATTATTAGTGTGTGTGTGATATGGTTTAATATTGAAGCCCTATAAACAAAAATTGCGCTTCAAAATGATCATGAAGTGCCTCAAAAAAGTAAAAATCTTTGAGTGACCGGTTTTTACTATACTCCATCTCCCCCCAATTGACTGAAGTGTAATAAAAAACCGTTGAGAAAACGATTTTTGAAATCTCGAATTCCGATCATAGATATCTTGATAATCAGACAGGCGATCGGCTTGTAAAAGTCATGGGATTCCTGACTAACCTAAATGCTTATAATTATGAATCCCTCAAGTTTAGGCTGAGGTTTACGATAAGATATATATGGTTCAGGGTTGGAGGTTAAAAATTGGTGGTTTGTGTCTTGACCACGGAGCAATCGTCACAAGAGCATTATTTTGTGCATTACAACTGATTAAAAAATATAAATAATAAAACGAAAAACGCTTTTTGACTTTTTTTTTGTTCAGGATTCCCAATGGGCTGTTGTCCAGTCATGGACTTGGATGGGATGACCATGATGCAAAGTATGGTCATAGCTCGCCATCTCGCAAGGAAATTTGGTAAGATAAAATGATGTTAAATAAGAGTAACTTATCAGACACTTCACATTACAAGAAATATTATCATGATTATAAGAACTACTAAATCAGATGATAGTTTAACGTTTTGAAGAAAGACATACTGAAGCTAGTTTTTGAGAGACATCATGAAAGAGTTGAGGCTCAAGATTGAGCAAAAAGCCTAACAGCCTAATTATTTGAGAAAGACATGCACACCTTTGAATTTGGTATCTTGATGTTTAATTTTAGCATCATTGACACCCGCCTCCAATTTATGTCATGGTCGTCGTCGTCTTCATTCGTCTCTTCATCCGAATACTAACCAATATCATTGTTCACAACATTATCACAAATATCATCATCTTCATCGTCATCATTTTTCTTCTTTTCTCGTCTAATTTTAAAGACTTGTTATTTTATAGATTATGTATATTGACAGTGGAATAGCATAAACTTAGCTTAATCCTATAGAACCAGCTACGAACCATTTGTGAGCTAAACAAATATACATGATAAAGTGCATTGGACAAATCAATACATTAAATCAAATGAAATTATCATCATTAACTACATTATCATCAACAACATTAAACTATATAAACAATATCATAATTTGAAATTGTCCTCCTCATCAACATTATCATGATTATAAATATCATCACAATCATCACCAACATCATCATAATCATCATCATCATCATCGTCTCAATCATCAGCACCATCATGGTCAATCGTCACCATTTCCACTCTCCTCATCATCAACATCTTTCACCCAAATTCTCAGATCTCAGATTTCTTCTTCCTCATCATCTTTTAGTTTTTTTCTAGCCTTCCTTTATCCATCTCCTATACGTTAAAGTGACACGGTAACATTGTTGAAGGTTGATTTAAAGATTGCGTAATTTTTGAATGAAATGTAACATATTATCTTCCTTTTACTGTACTAACCCTCTAACATGTAACAAAAATCTTGAAAATATTCTAAAACCACTAAGATATTAATAGTTTTCAAAAAAATTGTCACTGTGCAACACCGTCTAACAGTAATTGAAATTGAATTCTCCCATTTTTATTTATTTTTTTCCCAGACAGGCTTTTAAAAATCTGTCAACACTTAAATGTCTGGAATGGTATATAGAGCCAAACCATTGCTTTGTAAGGATTTACATTAACCTAAAATGTAATTGAATTGTAATAATATTGTTGGGAGAATTAGGGTATCGATCAGTTCAGTTTTTCCCAATTTTTATCGTTAATAATGGTCCATTTTCACTTAAACTTTCAGATTATCTTTAATTGTACATCTATCATTGAATTCACTACCTTAGCACCACTTTCTCTCATCTGAACAATGTTACCAAGTCCATTTAAGTATTCGTGAGTATTAGTTAATGATTATCAACATGGCTTTATTTACTTTTATTCATTTTTCTTTTTCTTCAGGACTGGCTGGTAAGGATGAGAAGGAGATGACTATGGTTGACATGATGAGTGATCTGTGCACTGACATGATCAATGAGATGTTTGAACTTATCTTCGAGAAAGACGCCAAGCGAAAGGTTTGCTTTGATTTATTTTCTTATCATGTTTAACTCTTATTCTTTACTATTTATTTAAAAAACTCATGTTCTCTTTTATAAATAAAATTCTATTTTCTAATTATCAATACGTTGTTCTTTTTGTCAATGATGTTAGCAATTTGGTCTCTTCATCAGTTCGTTGTATTAACTGCTATTTTTCACTATAGCACGACATAGTGTTTTATCACTATTATCCAAACACTGCCGATAGGTGGCGCTTACCCACAAAGCGCCACTACGTATTCAGGCAATATGAAAATGACATCATTTTAAAACAAATGACCTTTTAAAGGCTTTTATCGGTAGATTATCTTGATATATTACAGGTCAGAGGATAGAAGAAGGAACAAGAGACAATTTATTGCAAAGATCAAGCGATACAAAATCCCCTTAAAAGATGTTGTTGATCGCATTCATTTTCCACTCGTCATAATACGTGTAGTTCAAGGTAGCTATCGGGGCAGGGGGTAGAATTATTATCATACGCCGGGATCTTACGACGCCGTTTTCCGAGAGTGGTAATTGTCAAAGGGCATAATGGTCCTGGGTTACTTGTCCTAGGGGAGTTTTTGTAGCAAATAGTTGTGCGAGGTTATACTTGTCCCACAAACATGCCCCTTTACGTCCCTCCCCACCTCCGTATCGCAGTATAATTGACGGTATGTAAATTCACTGACACAAATACACATTTATATTTTTTTAGGAGGATATGACGACAGCGTTCGTGAAGAAGTCTGAAACTTACATGGCGGTATTTACTGGCTGGTTGGAAAAGAATGGTGACGACAAAGGATTCCTTGTTGGAAATACGGTAGGTAGACACAACATGTAGAAACAAAAAACAAAGATATTACGCACACTTGACCCAATCGTCTAGCACCCCTACTCCACATCTCGTTCTATCTTCCCTCTCTATCTACCGCTGCATCAACAAATCATTTCTTTCGCATTTCCAACTTGCATCATTTTTTCTGATATCTTACAAAATCAGGGGCATTAATTGACAGGTATATATAGCCCTATATACGGTCTGATAACTCTGTGTTAAAGTGTATGAGTTAACGCCCTTCTTGATCCAACGACCCGTTTCACAAAGCCTTTTTTCAATGACAAATGACAAAAATCAGTGACAAATCTGCTGATAACCAACCAGAAGCAAGGATTTCAGTAGCTAATATAACACAAACTGTCATTTGTCACTGATGACAAGTTTTGTGAACCTCCCCCTCCCTGATTTGCGCCGTCTGATCTAATTAAAATCAGATGGCAGATCCAGTCCTAGAATTTCTTCTCCGTTCTAACTTGCGCCCTCTTGTGTGATGTCCTCCAACCAGGTAACATTGGCAGACCTAGCGCTCTTCAACCTCCTCGAGCAGTTGTCCACCAAGCACGCAGACATGTTGACCAAGAACCCACCAATGCAGGCTTTCCTTGACCGCGTGAAGGTAGAACCAAATGTCGCCGCCTGGTTGGAGAAGAGACCGAAAGGAGAGATGGATATCTAAAGTCTGAATTCCTCCTAGGTTGACCTTGGGCATTTTAAAACCCATCTGGACTAGTGTACAAGAGAGATTAGACCACCCTGCAAAGTCACTGGCGGTTGGTTATCTCATCAACTCAGCTCTCAATTAAAATAAGAAAAAGAGGATCATTGGGGACCAATGGTCACCGATTATGCATTTTTTGTTTCATAGAGGGCGCATGTACAGTAGTGCAGCAGGACTTTAAAAAACATCTGAACGGGGAGCCGTCGTTGCATTATGTAATCGATTGCAATTCTTGTAAAATTACATTTTTTGTGCTATTAAGTTTCCCCTGATAGAAAGAGTCATTTTCATTTTACTAACATAAATGAACTTACAGTTTAACCCATGTGACCGTAACGACAGTTTTAGCCAAAATACCTGGAAGACAACAGATTATTTTTTGTAATAGGCGCAATAGATGGGAGCTGGAAAAATAAATCCATTTATATCTAATAAATTTATCCCATAAGTTGTCCATCAAACTTATATATCGAAAGATTTTAATGATGCAGAATAGTATCTGTAGATCTAAATTATTATAGTTTCATTATGTCAATGTGTTTCTGTTGAAATCTACACTGTTAAAACAAGTATTAAAAAACTGCGGGTTAAAAAATTGTTGATTAAAAAACGCTCAACCATGGTTAAAAATGTAGTGTTGATTAAAATTTACTTTTAATCTTGCGTTGGTTAAAAACAGTGTTGATCAAAATTATTCCTTTTAACCTATGTTGGTTAAGTCTAAGTCGTTGGCAACATTTTTAACCCAGCATGGATTAAAAACAAAATTCCGACAGTAATGATAGCCCCCTTCCGGTTAAAGTTTAATCAATGTTGATTAAAGTACTGGTCACGTGACCCAACGGAACGATATCGAAGCGCGTAGCTAGCGATCGCTCGACATACAAATAAAGTACATGCAAAGTACATGCAGTTTACGCGTGCGACAAAATTAACAATGGAGGTTGTCGCGAGGACCTGAGAAATGGGGGTTTGGACGGTCTTATCTCCGTGTTTTCAGGTAAGAAATTATTTTAATATTATCATCATCAATTCTAAGTTTGTAAGGAAGAAGTGAAATAAGGTTCTTGCTCAAATCAAAAACGATTTGTGTCCCCTAGGCTGTACGTAGCTCAACCAATAAGTAATATTTTACTTGCACCGTGCACCTGGCTCTCTCGTAAGCACACACACACTCATCAGTCTGCAAGAATCTTCAACCGTGAAGGAGGCAGACCCAATTACAGAAGGAGAAGTGTAGGCCTATTACTGATCACCTACCCAAATTGCATGCATGAATAATAATCTTATTTTTTAAATCTAATTGTATCTAATTGTTTAAAACAATTAAATATAAAATAAGATGTCATCATAAAGTGAAACGTCTTTATGCATGCAATTTGGGTAGGTCATCCGTTACACTTACTGGCTGAGCTACAACCTACGGGCCGGGACACAAAGCGTTTTTAATTTGAGCAAGAACCTTATTTCACTTCTTCCTTACAATCTTAGCATTGATGATAATCATATTAAACAATTTCTTACCAGCAAACACGAGGATAAGACCTCCAAACCCCCGTAAGTTTAACCAACATTGGTTATAACTGTAACCAACAACCCACTAAAGTTTAACCAACATCGTGTGAATCAAAAAAGAATTAACCTACAATGGTTACAATTTTAACCAACGACCCATGTAAGTTTAACCAACATCATGTGAATCAGCCCCGAACAAAGCACAAATAACCAACAAAAGATTAAAGTTTTAATCAACAAATGGTTAAAGTTTAATCAACACCATTTTAACCAACATTGAGCAAATTGTTTTAACCAATAATTGATTAAATTTTTTAATCAACCACAGGTTAAATTTTAATCAACAGGCTGTTGGTTAAAGTTTAACCAACGATTGTGTGATTCACCTGGTAATCCGTGGTTGATTAAAATTTTAACCAACTTGATTAAAAATTGTAATACTTGTTCTAACAGTGTACAATGATTACTACTTCAATGTTTTAAGTTATTAAAACAAAAACTTTATCAAAATTGATGATATACCTGCGCGTTTAATTTGTGTGAGTGTGCGTGTGCGTGTGTGTGTGTGTGTGTGTGTGTGGGTGTGTGGATGTGGATGTATGAGGGTGGCACGCGGGTGGCGTCTTATTTTTTCGTACCACGGCGAGAAAGAAAGAAAACGCAATAAATTATCAATCATTCATTAAATTTTCCCCCGGTCCCCAACAGAAAACAAATCTTCTGTGTGCCCTTGCCTTGAGCCATAATGCATGGCCGTACAGAGGATTTTTTTAATGTTGGGGACCGGGGTAAAATGCAATGAATTATTGATATTTATTGCATTTAAAAAAAAATTATTTGTGGGAACTGCCCCCTACCCTAGCCCCCGCTGCGTACAGTCATGGTTCAGTGGCAAAGCAATGACCTCGTAACTGTGAGGCCCCAGGATCAAAACCGTGTCGATGTGCTATATTAGTGCCCTTTTGTGGGGCATTAATCGATAAGCATAGTAGCATACACATGCTTTAGCAGTCACGCAAAACAAACACTGGCAAATTATTATTCAGTAAAATCTGAGGATGTATACTATTATCTAGATCTATTTGGAATAAATCATTTGCAAAATAATTCCATAAATTGGGGTAAAAAAAAATATTCCAACTTTATGAGCAACAGTGTATAAAGAAATACTGAATAACCCCAAATCACCTCATTACGATGAAATATAAGGTGCTTCTTCCTCTACCTGGGAGTGTCCAGTGCGCTGACCTATATTCCAGAAAAATGGAGAAGAGTGTAATATCTCCTCAATGAATTCTGGGATCGCTGGAGCAAGTAATTTCTTCAAGAATATGCAGACCAGACAGAAGTGGACGCGTCCACAACGAGAAGTAGCAATCAACGACGTTTTGATTGTGAAGGACGATAACGTGCCGAGAAATTATTTCTCATTTGTCTTTGAACTCAAGACTAATTCCGGATGAACAAATTTGAATTCGTGCAGACCCGTAGAATATTCGCTCTTGACTTTAGGTTGCATGAACATATTTGCAAACTGATAATAACACTATATCTTGATTATAACTTGAAGAAACAAGGTTTGGGAAGAGATTATCGTAAAGGACTGTTTGATGACGTCTTTCGGATGGTGCAAATGACATTAAAGGACGGTCCCCAGACGTAAATAATCATATCTGATTGATACACATCTGTACAAACCCAAATACACACACTTTGTTTTGTTGTTCAGTTTTTTTTTCTTTCTCCAAATGTGTAATACAAACAAAAACATACAATTGAATATAATAAATAAACGTTTTCCATATTGATATGAATTGCTTATATAAAAACATAATTAAACAAAAACTCATTTGCAGTATACAGTGTGAGTCAAAAAAAAAGTTTACACCTAGAAAATTGCTAATTATAAAAAAAAACATCTATTGACAGTAAATTATTATACATCTTATGAAAGACTATTTTAACCCGAATCATTTATAATCATTTTGTGTGGTATGTGTTCACGCTTGGATGAACATGAGGCTTTGTTTGCGAGAGTGCAAAAATCGACTTGCGACAAAGTTGCTTATGTGATGTTTGAATAAAACAATTGGGATGTGGGTATCAATTCGGCCTTTGCAGATCCAAATAACATCCCTAACAAAATTAATCATGGCACACATATCAAATATCGAATATCAAATATCAAAGTACATTTGTTCGAGCGTGTGTTTTTTGTGCGTGACTTTGCTTCTGCCAAAAGCATATGCAATGCGTTTCATTTGATACATTTAATTAATTCTCTCTCTCCGCTAATCCCAGCATAATACATACTGTAGGCATCACTTTGGCGCAAGTCGATTTTTGCACTCTTGCAAACAATGCCTCCTGGTCATCCAAGCGTGAATACATACCACACAAAAATGATACCAAATGATTTAGGAAAAAACACTCTTTCATAAGATGCATACAAATTTACTGTTCATAGATGATTTTTAAAATAATAGGCAATTTTCTAGGTGTAAACTTTGTTTGGACTCACACGGTGTAACTTGGCAAGAAAGTAAACTTTAAGTACATAAACATAATTTATAAGTCGATTGCACGTTAATCACTTATTTAAAAAAAAAAACCTAAACAAATCTGGAGGTTATTTCACTGGTGCACTGCCTGCCCCACCCTGCCCCCTCCCTCCCACAAACACACACACACACACACACACAAACACACATTACTTACTCAGTGGATGTCTGCTAACATTCTCAACTGAAGAAAAATATACTAAATAATTAAGTAAACCAGGTCGCAAAATAGAGTTACACTTTTAACAAGCTTACGGTGGAGAGGAAAAACAACTCTTAATTTACCCTAAGCTGCTCCCACTTTAGAAAATGTAATTCCAGCTTTACCATTCTAATGGCTATTTTCTTTTCCTCATCCCTATAATTAAAAATGCTTTTCTTCATTTTTTCTAAAGTTGGTACTTGCCCCCCCCCCCCGATCTTGACATAAATATAACATATTTAACCATGAAAATTATAGTATTACAGATTTTAATTCTATATGAATTGCCTGCCAACCCAACAAATACATCTCGCCATTCTAAATCTATAATTTCATTTAACTCAAAAAATTGTACTAAAGTCTGCCATATCCTTTGAACGCTCCCGCAGGATAAAAATAGATGTTTATACGTTTCTGTTTCCTGTTTACAAAACGAATATAAATTATCGCCAACAAAACCAAATCTATTATTATTATTATTATTATTTTATTTGGCAAATCAAGTCACATAAATACGACAACATAACAAACATGAATTGAGATAAAATCAACAGAAAGCAAGTATTGCAATAGCAGGTGCATCTGGTCGAGCTGCCTGGGTATGGAAAAAGTTAACCAAATAACTTTGATCCAATCCTTTCTCCCCACACCCGACCAGATGCACCTGATATCGATTGAATTAAAGAAAAAAGAAAGAAAAAGAAAAAGAAGAGAAGAAAAATAAAATCAATAAACATTGCATTACAATTTTTCTTTTGATTTCATGACAGGTATAGGTACATTTTGTTACTATTAACGTGCGGACGTACGCATGCGCGCGCGTTTTTTGACCTGAAATTAACCGGACGGATATTGACCTTGATCATGATAAATATGAATAAGAAATGCCGATGACGTCATGAGTTAATTGAGGGTCAAATGAGACATGAAATCATATCTCCAATTCATACTCTATCAAAATATTTAAAAAAAATTGAGGTTACCTTGCATCGTAAAGAGCTACAATGGATTTTGTATAAGCATGTTTTTGCCCATAATATGCTACGTATTACAAGAGCACGCACGCACGGACATGTATCTTAAACGGACGCTCATTCTGTTATTAATGGGCAAAAAAAAGTGAACAAGGTATCAAAATGCTTGGAAAAATGTGCCAAATATGATGACAGAGAAAATTTGGCAATTCTATGTTGGAAAATACCAGTACGCGGGAAAACGCGCGCGCATGCACGTGCGAGCTTTTTTTTGCGAAACGCTTAAAATGGCCTAAAACGTATGCAAAATGGATTTGAGACGATTTGGAGCATTTTTATTTTTTGCGCGCGTGCTGACGCGCGGACGTACGCAGGCGCGCGCGTTTTCTGACCTGAAATTGACCGGATGGATATTGACCTTAATCATGATAAATATCAATAAGAAATGCTTTTCCGTTATAAAGATATGATCATGAGTTGAAAGCACCAAAAAAAAAAAAAATGGCGCCTGGATGACGTCATGAAGATTTCATGACCTTGAAAATGTTCCTGTCACGTCTTGTGGCAATGACCTATGACTGTGCCAAAATTGAACGAAATTGACCTAACCGATCTTGAGTTATCATCTGAACAAAAAAGTGTGGAGAAATAAAAATAAAGAATAATAAATAAACTAGAATTTAAATCGTCACGAGGACGAATAAGGTGGTCTGTGTCACTGTGATAACGTCATCAAAGTGAAAAATGGTGAGATATAAGGAGAGAGGTAGACGGGTTATAGTCATGTAAAAATACATGAGCTGGACAGAGGGATGAAAGAGGAATCAGAATGCATAGGCTACACTTGGAAGGAGAGAGGATAGTATAAGGAAACATGGTAGGGGTGAAATAAGAATACAAAGGGCAAAGGAAAGAGGTAGATGAAATAAAGGAACATCCAAGCAGAAATAACGGCGATATTGATCGCAAAAGACAGGAATTTAGAATCCAGATTTGAGAAAAAGTAATCTCCCATAGGGATTACACACAAAAAAAGTAATGGATCAAGTGATAATAGGGTAATAATAAAGTTAATATAGTTGTTTAATACATTATTAGCGATTCTACGTGTTTTAATATTTAAAGTAGATGGTACAGTGAAAGGTCAACAAGAAAAAAAAGTGGGAAAAAAAATTGTTGGAGACGCCCGGACTCGATCCAGGGACCTCGAGGTCGGAAGTCAAGTGCGTTTAATACCGATATACCAAAAAAATTCCCATAGAGATTACACGTAAACGAAAAATGGAATTCTCAAATCCCACTTTGCAAGTGAAATATGAGCATGATCCCGGCATCTGATTGAAAAATAAAGGGCACACTGGTGATAGCTTATTGTCTAAGCTACAACATACTCGATGCTCAGCGAAAACGAAGCTAAAACGACGGAGATATTGCTCGCAAAAGACGGGAATGTAGAATCAAGTTTTGAGAAAAAGTCATGTCCCTTAGAGAATACACGCAAAATGTAAAAAATTGACATGCCTCCTTTAATCACAAAAATACGCCATGATGTTTTCATCAAAATGAAAATTTGTGGATACTGCATCCGTAGAAAATTGTCTCAGCTAAAACATATCAAAATTTGGATGAAAATTGATCAATATTTACAGAGATACAATCAATTTTCCAAAAATATGCTGACGTCATAATATGCAAATTGAAATTTTGAGTTCGGAGGCCATTATGATGACGTCATGAGTTAAGTGAGGGTCAAATGAGACATGAAATCATATCTTCGACTCACACTTTATCAAGATATGAAAAAAAAATTGGGGTAACCTTGCATGCTAAAGAGCTACAATGGATTTTGTAAAGGCATGTTTTTGCCCATATATGCTATGTATTATAAGAGCTCGCGCGCACGGACATTATCTTAAACGGACGCTCATTCCGTTATTAATGGGCAGAAAAAGGTGAATAAGGTATTAAAATGCTTGGAAAAATGTGCCAAATATGATGACATAAAAAATTTGGCGATTTTATGTTGCAAAATGCCATTACGCGCGAAAACACGCGCGCATGCGCGTGTGCGAGTTTTTTTTGCGAAATGCTTAAAATGGCCTGAAACGTATGCAAACAAAATTTGAGACGATTTTGAGCATTTTTATTTTTTGCGCGCGCGCTGACGCCGTCACGTTCGCATGCGCGCGCGTTTTTTGACCTGAAATTGACCGGACGGATATTGACCTTAGTCATGATAAATATGAATAAGAATTGCCTTTCCGTTATGAAGATATGATCATGAGTTGAAAGTACCAAAAAAAAACACAAAATGGCGCCTGGATGACGTCATGAAGACTTGATGGCCTTGAAAATGTTCCTGTCATGTCTTATGACAATGACCTATAACTGTGTCAAAATTGAACGAAATTGACTTAACCGATCTTGAGTTATCATCTGAACAAAAAAGTGTGGAGAAATAAAAATAAAGAAATAAATAAATAAAGAAAGAAAATTCTGACGAAAACAATAGGTGATCTGTCGAAAACGACAGACCACCTAATAAATAATAAAGAAGAAAGAAAATTCTGACGAAAACAATAGGTAGTCTGTCGTTGACAGACCACCTAATAAATAAATAAAGAAGAAAGAAAATTCTGACGAAAACAATAGGTGATCTGTCGAAAACGACAGACCACCTAATAAATAAAGAAAGAAAGAAAATTCTGACGAAAACAATAGGTGATCTGTCGAAAACGACAGAACACCTAATAAATAAATAATAATAAAGAAGAAAGAAAATTCTGACGAAAACAATAGGTGATCTGTCGAAAACGACAGACCACCTAATAAATAAAGAAGAAAGAAAATTCTGACGAAAACAATAGGTGATCTGTCGAAAACGACAGACCACCTAATAAAGAATAAAGAAAGAAAATTCTGACGAAAACAAAAGGTGATCTGTCGTAAACGACAGACCACCTAATAAAGAAAGAAAATTCTGACGTAAACAATAGGTGATCTGTCGTAAACGACAGACCACCTAATAAAAATATTCACTCAAATATAGATAGGGAATTAGATATGGATATTATTATGTTTGAAAAGGTATATATGTTAGATCAAATAACCTCAACAATTATATACGCTTTTTTATTAAATAAGAGAGTAGAAAAATCATATGCAGAACGACATTTAGAACAGACTTATAATATTCATGGAAAAGATATACAATTAATATGTTTAAGACTTAGAAAGTGCACATTGAATTGTAAGCTTAGAGAATTTCAATTTAAAATGCTTTATAATATTATATATACTAAATTACATTTATATACATTTAAAATGGTTGATAGTAATTTATGTTCTTTTTGTGGTAAATATGAAGAAACTTACGAGCATTTATTTTGTCTTTGTGAGAAAGTAAAACCAATTTGGGAAGAGTGTGGGCATTTATTTAATTTAGTAGAGATTACAAATATAAATTGGAAAGGTATCCATGTAGGGATAGTTGAGTTTAACATAGGGAAGGAACAGTTTTTAAATCATATCATGATTTTGATAAAATATATGATATTTATAGATAGTAAAAATAGACAAAAACCACCAACTTATTTGGAGATTAAGAAAAGATTATTAGAAAATGGAAAGGAGGAGAAGAAATTAGCTGGGGACCGAGTTACACTCACATATCATTTTAGAAAGTGGGACAATTTAGAATAGCTTCGTGCAGAATAAATAAAATAAGAAAGGCGAATAGAAGCAATGAAATGGACATGGCTGATATAATGGTCGAGATTCCCACAATGTTTTAAGTGGGTGTTTGTGTGGGTGTCTGTGCACGTGTGCGTATGTGTGTATGTAAGTTAATTTTTTCTTCTCTTAAGTGTCTTTTTGTGTTCATGCCTTCTTCATGCATGCATGTTACATGCTTTATTTGATGTAAATAGTAAAAGTTCATTTGTATTATTTAGATGTGAATGTAAAATCATATTCTATATAATAATATTAACATGAAGATTATTGTATGTATTGATTTTGTTCTTGTTATTTTTGTTATTGTTTGTGAAAAGCTATGGAGAAAATAAAATATCTTTGAAAAAAAAAGAAAAAAAAAACATCGTATGGGATAACAGTCAACTCATCTCCATAATGAAGCACTGGCAAACAAGCCGAATCCGAGAAGCCATCGAAATTCACCGCCACAACACCGTGCCCCAAGACTCAGGATTATACATAAACGACATCTGGAAACCCCTCATCAACAAGTACCCGGTCACACCTCCACCACCGCTAAACACCACCGCCTTCACCTCCACCGCAGGCACCCGTACATGCAAACACCGCCACCCGCCGAACCCACGAAGCAGCCGCCAGCCTTACAGTAGACGACAGCAGACTACAACGCCGCCTACGTCGGGAACACACACAGCGTCTGGCCGACACCACTCCCCACTCATGGATTCGAAGCACCCCCAAGTCCGCAACCCGGAGACTCCAGTCCAGACGGACAAGTAGACCATCCCAGTCCACACCCCGGTGACTCAAGGCCACACGGTCATGTATAGTACCCCCACGTCCGCACTTCGTTGACTTAACCTCACGCACGTCAGCTATTCCCCACTCCTGACGACGGATAGTCAACCTGTTCGAAACGTCGAGCCACTCCCGCCAGCGTCTTATTTTTTCGAACCACGGTGAGCCCAGATTCCAGTATGAACTCATTTTCATACATAACAAGCTAGGAAAGCTTGCAAAGAGGTCACAACAATTGGATCATTTATTGCTTCTATTAATAACGGCAAAAACTGAATAATTAAGTCTGAGATTCGAACCTTTCATCAACTCCAAAGTTCTATTAGAATCACGCTGTCTTTACCGATTGAGCTAGTGATGAGTTGATGAAAGATTGATTTGTATAATTACTATAACCCTATTAACCACCCTACCGGATTCCAAGTGCGCATGCGCAGTTTTCTCTCGCGAGCTCAGTTTTGGCTCACCGTGGTACGAAAAAATATGACGCTTCCCGTCACCCGTCCTCTCCAATCGGCGCTATACCGTAGTTCTCCTTAGAACTATAAGCGAAGAAAGATAACCAACAGTCTTTTTAAAGACTACACCAATAGTCCTTTTCAGGACTACACACCCTCAAGAAAGATTACAGTGACTCCTCAATCCTCCCTCTCTCTCACATGGTGCATCCGCAAGCCTGCTGTATAATTTTGGAATGGTTTGGAATGGTTAAAAATGGACTTTGTATGATTTCAAGTACATGTAATTATTGTTTCATATTATATAATGAAAATTGGAACAGAAATTATACGGTATTCATCTCAGGCGATTATTATATGAAGTCAATGAGTAATATTGATAGTAGCCTCGGCCTAATTGAAATTTCTGAAAAGTAGAGACTAGAAAAAGGTACAAATATTACACAAAATGTATGCTTATGAAGTCGCTCAATAATAATATCCAGTTAATTACAATACGAAATATGACTGTCAACTTCAACAAAGCAGGACCATATCTGAATAAACATAAAGGATGATGGATATTCTATAAATGATTATAAACAACAACAATAAAATAAATAGCAATAAGAAAGCATAAAAAGCATTATAAGATCACACTGTTACAAATACGTATACGCATATTCGTCATTATTATCAACATCATGATCACTATCATTATTATCATTATTATTATTATTACAATCATTACTATTGCTACCATTATATCATATAAATGTTACAATCATTACTCATCGCCCTCCGCCTGCCGGATGGAGGGTTTTATATGCCGTTTTGGGTTTTTTCACATTATTATTAAGAAATATAGTTTCTAAAACAACATGAATAAATACGGAATCATGTATACAGATTTACAAGCCAGAGTTCAACAACTTCAAGTGGGAGCACCAAGTGCCAATTCGATTCAATAGTACGCCGTTACGATTATGAGGAGGAAGTGTGTCCCACAATTTTGGAAACGAGTTAACGGCTGACGAACGCAGTCTTTCAGTTCGAGCGAACAAATGTTTGAACTTTAGGTCGGTACTATACCTTGGGCTTACATTTATGGCGCTGTTTACACTATCGCAGGATATATACATAAACAAACATTTTATAATGAATGTGATCAAAGTGTACCGACCCACAACTGCAAAATTAACCAATGCTTTTGTATCCTCCCACCTTGGTTATTGTAATTCAATTTTTTCTGGCCTTCCTCATTTATACTTACTTCCACTCCAAAGAATTCAGAATACTGCTGCAAGGCTTGTTACTCTCTCGAGAAAATTTGAGCACATAACCCCAATATTGCGTTCTCTCCATTGGCTTCCCATACACCATCGTACAACATTTAAAGTTCTTCTTCTGACATACAAAATTCTCCATGGCCAAGCCCCTAAATATCTTTCAGATTTGATTTCCTTACGTTCTTCTAGTTCTTTAAGACCTTTTAGATCATCATTAACCTTGCAGTTAACCCTTGGACCTCGTTCTGTTACAAAATATGGCGATCGAGCTTTTTCAGTAAATGCCCCTATCCTTTGGAATAAATTACCAGCGCATATTCATAATACTCATTCTCTCGACCAGTTTGAGTCCTTACTGAAAACGCACCTTTTTAATTCATGAATGCTATTATGCAGTTGTGAGTCGGTCAATGGAGGTGCACATCATCTTATTCTGTGTTTGTTTGATATTTTGTTTGATCTCATGTTTGACCTTATGTTTGATCTCATTTTTATTTTTGTGATTATATATGCATGATTTATTGAATAAAGAACATATTTATATTTTTTGTGTTTATTACAAGTTTTAGTTGGTAATTTTAATTCAGACAATAGTGCGCTTAGAAACACTTGTATTAAGCGCCTAATACATGTTATATATTATTATTATTACTTCCGACGTGACTCAAGAGATGACCAAGCGGAGGCGTCGCACCCTTTCCTCGTATGAGATTTTCATTCTTCTTTGTTTAAAGGGATCGTTTAACAATGTTAAATCTAAGATACACGGTCCTACATGTTACCAGTGTTTGTGATATGGTGTAATATTGAAGCCCTAAAAAAAATCGCGCTTTAAAATAATCAAGAAGTGCCTCAAAAAAATAAAAATCTTTGAGTGACCGGTTTTACCATACTCGTTTTCCCCAATAGACTGTAGTGTTATGAAAACCGTTCGGCGAACGGTTTTCAAAATTTGTAATTCCAATCATTAATATCTTAATAATCAGACAGGCGATCAGGTTGTAAAAGTCATAGAGTTCCTGACTGACCTAAAGGTTTATAATTATCATTGCAGCATGAGCTAAATCAAGGATTATTTCTAAAGGATCTAAGACAGTTACCGGATCCCTTAAAGGATAAATCGGGTCGTTCTACGTTGAATAACTTCAATCTTACCGATTAAATTTTTAGTATACGGGGTCCAAACCGGTAGATCATACTCGATTATGGGAAGAATAAGAACTTTGTACAGACAAAATGTAGCATGGGAAGAGAGACCGAATAAAACACTGGAAAGCAGCCCAAGGAGCCGGTTGGCTCGTGATACAATGTCGGTTATTTATTATGACACCTAAATATTTGGTCGCAGTGACTACCCCAAGAAGAACGCTATTGATGCTGTACTCAGAAATACCTGGATTCTTAGCGCATGGTATCCTCATGACTTTAGATTTTGAAGCATTGAGACACATCTTGTTGTCTTGACACCACTGATGAATGCTATCGATGTCATTTTGGAGGTATTGATGATCGACAGGAGCATATATGGGGCGAGAGATGACAGTATCATCCGCGAACAGTGCACATGAGGAGTCAATGTAGCGGGGCAGGTCATTTAATAATGAACACATTAAATAGACAAGGACCTAATACGCTGCCCTTGGGGATACCGGATGTTGGTGAACTCCGTGAAGAGAAATATCCTTTGTACTGAACACGTTTTTGACGTCCAGACAGGAAAGACCGAATCCAGTACCATACGTCACCAGTAACATTATATAATAATGACAATTTGTGCAATAGAACATCGTGAGGCATGCGGTCGAAGGCTTTTGAAAAATCGATAAAGACTGCGTCATATGAAGATGCTCATTAGTATATATGGCTCCATGCAATAATCTGAATTGAAATTCTCGTTGTTTTCTAATGAGTATAGTAATTCTTGGTCTAACAAATATTTCTTTTAACTCTTTCTCTATAAAATCATACTTATTTTGCCCCATCCCTTATCTGCAAATCATACGTTTGCTGTAGTAATTTTATAAAATAATCATAAATTGTTCTTGAACCCACATCTAAAAACTGTTTTTTTTAACCTGAAATATAAAAATAAGTATTATAGCTTATACGTCAACCTCGAGGAATTGTATTGACCCTGAATCTTCTTTCCATAACCTGGGAATTGCATCATAAATATCAATAATCATAAGCAAATTATTACCTTTCATACCGAGGTTCATGAAATATTGAACAGACTTAACATGAGCTTTCTAAATCAAATGATTCACTTGAACAATCCTTTTTTCAAACAAGTATCTATCAAATATAGTTTTTCCATTGATACATATATTCCTATTACTAAAAATAATTGAATTCATATAACAGTCCAAATACCTAAAATTATTTGTCTCTTGCCATGCTTGCAACATTTCCATATAGTACGGTGGAATATCTAAAACGAACTTAATCTTTTTAATATCATAATCACATAACAAAATAAATCTACCACCCACAAACTGTAAGCAATAATCAAAAAACAATTTCCATTCCAATATCTTTCTCCACACACCACACACGCACGCACGCACACACGCACGCACACACACACACACGCACACACACACACACACACACACACGTACACACGACATCTTGAAATTTCTGACTGAACTTTTGAAACGAACTCACTCAAATTTGGGGTCTAAATTTGAACAGTGAGACTGCATAATTGTACGATTATGTATTACAATACACCTATGATGTGCATTGTGTATATGTTATTATGAGTCATTTATACATGTATTCAAATGCAATTACTAGTTTGTGTAAATGTTAATTTGTAACCTGAAATGCCTAACCTACAATTGGGAACATTAAAATTGATTCATTCAGGTAGAGTGTTTTTAGAGTGAAACTTTACAGGATTCATTTAAGTTCATTACTAATGAGGCATTCAGGTTACAATTAGTGGTTCACGAATTTGATCATTTTCTTATGTCAATTGCACTAAATTGATATTAATCCAGTAAATTACAGTGTGCATTATTTGGTTAAAAGCAAATGTGTGGATATGTGACCTTTTTAAAACTATGTATATATATATGTATATTGTTTTTGTTTTTCGAGACATGATAGGCTTATGGCTAATTATTGTGTTACAGAGTAATACATATATGTAGTAAACAATAGAAAACTTGTATTTTGCAGTAACCATGCATGGATTTTTATGTAAGGTTGAGAAATTCACCAATTGTTGGTCTTTGGTTATTTCAATACTTGATATTTGATGAGGTAATCCCTGAAACTGCAATTATTGATTTGGTAAAATATTTGATAATTTAAAGGAGCCATGAAACCGCAGTCGATAACAACTTGATTGATTTATGTGTTAATTGAAATAATCTCGATGTTATTTTATAGGGCCACCTCGTGGTCACGGATTTGGATGTTGAAAGATGGCAACAAATCAACTGCCATATGATTTTTGATATCTTAGGAAAGACTAATCTATGAAATTAAAAGGTTTTATTTCTTACGATGGGCATGTACATGCTCAATAGCAAAGCCTTCAGTTTATGCATGTACGTGTACCGTGTATTGTACACTTGATATAAGATGCGTATACAGTTGTATCAACGTATGCATTTTTATATTCATCTTATAAGTTTAACTGTACAAACAAATCCATTACACACAGTGTTTGCTCAATTGGTTTATTGTGAAGAGAGACAAAGACAGATAATTCCATTTATTGATATACATTGCATTTGATACATTTCGTACAATATTTCATGTTTCAGTGCAAGTACTACTGTATTTGAACGATTTATTTAGGATCCTTTCCATTTGGTTCTTTGTTTAAACTATAGATTTTACGAAGCAATGATAATGGAGCAATGAAGAGCCGTGGAAGATATGTGGAAGGCTACAAAAAGCTATATAGGACATTAAGCAACGTCCCGTAATAACCAACAGATCTTTGAACTTAGCAATCTTTTTGACGGATGCTAACAGTTGGCCTCACGTAAAACTGACAAAACTTAACATTCCTACATTTGATCATTCATATACACATGAATTTCATTGATAAACAAATCAGATTTCTCATATAAATCAATCTCAAAGAAAAGAAAAATATACAAACAAAACGAAATACAATAAAGTGAAGAATATATCAAAACACTTTACGTATGCTTGCAACTATTCTTTTCTATTTCAATGATTTCATTAAATGTCTGTGCAGGCGAGTGTCAATGACCAAGAATGCAAACTTATTGATATACATTGCATTTGATACCTTTCGTACCATATTTCATGATTCAGTGCATGTACTACTGTATTTGAACGATTTATTTAGGATCCTTTCCATTTGGTTCTTTGTTTAAACTATAGATTTTACGAAGCAATGATAATGGAGCAATAAAGAGCCGTGTAAGATATGTGAAAGTCTACAAAAAGCTATATAGGACATAAAGCAACGTCCCGTAATAACCAACAGATCTTTGAACTTAGCAATCTTTTTGACGGATGCTAACAGTTGGCATCACATAAATCTGACAAAACTTAACATTTCTACATTTGATCCTTCATATACACATGAATTTCATTGTTAAACAAATCAGATATCTCATATAAATCAATCTCAAATAAAAGAAAAATATACAAACAAAATGAAATACAATAAAGTGAGGAATACAACAATACACTTTACTTATGCTTGAAAAATATTCTTTTCTATTTCCATGATTTCATTGAGAGTCTGTGCACGCGAGTGTCAATGACCAAGAATGCAAACTTATTGATATACATTGCATTTGGTACATTTCATACCATATTTCATGTTTCAGTGCATGTACTACTGTATTTAAACGATTTATTTAGGATCCTTTCCATTTGGTTCTTTGTTTAAACTATAGATTTTACGAAGCAATGATAATGGAGCAATAAAGAGCAGTGTAAGATATGTGAAAGGCTACAAACAGATATAGAGGACATAAAGCAACGTCCCGTAATAACCAACAGATCTTTGAACTTAGCAATCTTTTTGACGGATGCTAACAGTTGGCATCACATAAATCTGACAAAACTTAACATTTCTACATTTGATCCTTCATATACACATGAATTTCATTGATAAACAAATCAGATTTCTCATATAAATCAATCTCAAAGAAAAGAAAAATATACAAAGAAAATGAAATACAATAAAGTGAAGAATATAACAATACACTTTACGTATGCTTAAAATTATTCTTTTCTATTTCAATTTTCATTGAGAGTCTGTGCAGGCGAGTGTCAATGACTAAGAATGCAAACTTTACTCGAAGTGTGTACCAAGCAAGCTTTAATTAATAATACGAGTTAATGACAGGTACACAATAGAGACCTCTTCATGATAGTAATAAATAATAATTGGATTTATATAGCGCCTTTTCCAAAGGTTACAAGGCGCTGCTCTCCTAGACTTTCAACAATTTAAGAGGAGTTGTACAGGTAAGTTTTCAGATGTTTTTTGAAGAAATCTAGTGAAGTACTGTTTCTTAAGAAAGAGGGGAGTTTGTTCCAGAGACGTGGGGCTAAGGACTGAAAGGATTTGAAACCAGCCTGTTTACGGGATTTGGGAATGACAAAGGTAGGAGCTGATGAAGACCTAAGAGAATAGGATGTTCTCTGTTGCTGAACGAGTGAGGGGATGTATACAGGAAGGGTGGTCGACGTAGATTTGAAAGTTTGAACGAGTATCCGGCATTGTATTCTGGGAGCCAGTGTAGTTCCTGCAACAATGGGGTAGCGTGAGACCATTTTGGTTTTTGATAGATTAGACGGGCACATTTGTTTTGCAGACGTTGAAGTCTGCCTAGGTCCTTCTTACTTATACCCCCAAGTAAGCATCCACCATAGTCAAGCCTGGAGAGCAGAAGTGCTCTAACAACATTATGACATGTTTCTCGATCTAAGTACCTTCTGATGCGATTTAAGTTATATATTTGCCAGTTCAGGGTGCAACATAAGTTGGTGACATGGTCAGGCATTTTCATTTCCCCATCAAACACGACCCCCAGGTCCCTAATTGTTGAGGAAATGGGAATGTTCTGATCACCAATAGAAAAAGACAGATTATTGAGACGATTCAGATGGCTTTGTGATGCAGCAATGAAAATTTTTGTCTTGATAGAATTTAACTTTAGCTTAGACATGACAAGCCAGGCCTGTATGTCTTCTAAGCACTTCGAAATACGGAAATACGCACATACCGCATCCCCAGGCTTGGTAGGATCAAATATGGTAAACATCTGAATATCATCTGCATATACATGATGTTGAATTGAATGCTGACTTATGATGTTTCCTATAATAATAAATAATAATAATAATAATAAAAACGTTACTTATAAAGCGCTTACCACCGAAGTCTCTAAGCGCTATACACACAAAATAGACTGATATACAATTACATCTTATACAAAACTAAAAATGCAAATACATGTAAACCTACAAATTACAATACATATGGAATACACATCAAAGGGAACAGAGTTAATCAATCATCAAACGCAATTTTGAATAAATGTGTCTTGAGACTAGTTTTGAAAAGGTTAACGGTTTGACAGTTTTTTACATTTAAAGGTAATCTGTTCCAAAGTTCAGCAGAAGCTTTGCGAAAGGAACGATTACCATAAGAGAGAGTTGACACAGAAGTAGATACGAGGTTTAATTGTGAAGATGACCGTAAATTGCGTGAGGGTTTGTATTCCTCGATTAATTCTTGCAGATAAATTGGTGCCAATTCATGAATGCATTTATAAGTTAAAACTAAGATTTTGTACATAATGCGGTACGTCACCGGCAACTATACAACGAATGTATTAAGTAAACAATTGTGGTCCAATGATGGACCCTTGCGGTATCCCAAATTTCAGATGTTGGTCACTTGAGAATGATTGCTAAGTTGCTAAGATACGATCGGAACCAAGACGAAACATTATCGCCTAGACCAAAGTCCTCGGCTAATCTATGTGAAAGAATGGTGTGGTCCACCGTATCAAAGGCGGAGGAAAGGTCCAACATTAGCAAGAAAACAGCTTGTTTGTTATCAATGGCACAGAGTACATCATTCTGCAGAGAAAGCAGTGCAGTCTCAGTAGTGTGTGCAACTCTGTACGCTGACTGCATAGGATCAAGCAGATCATTCTGGTTGACAAAATCAGATACTTGTTTGGAAACGGCCTTTTCAATTACTTTGCCTAGGAAGGGTATATTAGAAACAGGTCTATAATTGTTTTAAATCATCTCTCTCCAGAGAAGATTTTTTTTCAATACCGGAGTAATTACAGAACATCTAAGTGCTTCTGGAAACACACCAGTAGACAACGACAGATTAA
The DNA here is from genome assembly GCA_035222895.1 of Strongylocentrotus droebachiensis. Taxonomy (NCBI): domain Eukaryota; kingdom Metazoa; phylum Echinodermata; class Echinoidea; order Camarodonta; family Strongylocentrotidae; genus Strongylocentrotus; species Strongylocentrotus droebachiensis. The sequence goes on along the minus strand of JAVYIG010005608.1, from coordinate 78,412 downwards.
CAATTCGTAACATTACAGGAAGAAGAACTGTCAAATGTCTCTCAACTAGCCATGTAGGCATGGGATCCAAGGAACAAGATTTTGAGGAACATTTTGCAATCATACTTTTCAAGACATTTTCACCAATATGATCAAACTGAGTGAAACTAACATCAGGTTTACCTGCATAAACGCTTGATACATCAGATCTAGTTGGAATGGTACTCTCAATATCGTCCCTAATCTTAACTACCTAATTGACGAAATGCTTAGAGAAATCTTCTGCCAGTCATACGGTCATTACCAAAACCAATTTAAAAGGTGAATACAAATATCCTAAAGCACAATGTATAAGGATCGTAAGAAAGAAAGAAAAGTACATGTAAACACAAAGAAAACAATTAATTTGTTAAGACCTATTGGGTGTGGGGTTGTATCTCCAGAATCTGGTTTTACCAGAAAACATAGTGAAGGAAGTGTCTATTCATTATACGATAGAAGTATGAGTATAAGGGAGTATAACAAAAAAGACAATCAGCTTATATATTTAAATCCGTGCAGGCAATATCAACAACCATCGATTCAACAATCAATGCAAGGGTACAATCTAAATAAGATCTTCATCATCTTCTTGATCATAAGAAAAGAAAAGAAAAAGTATACGCTCGTGATCGACCATACATATGCTACGAAATAACAATGTATAGTGTGGCCCAGAAAAATCGAAACCGGATTTAATGGCAGAGATTTTCTATTATATAATGAATAATTTCATTAATGAGATTAACAGGTATTCTTTACTGCTTGGTGAAGACAAATATTTCAACACAATCACAGAAAAAAATCCTGCTCCTGATTTAGCTGGGATTATAAAGACAGCCAACGAGACCAACAATGCAGGTCTCTTGAACCCTCAGACAAATTATCAAAATGCCCACAAGACTGAAATGCCAGTCTTGTTAATCCTCAAGTGATACAGTTTAGTGCATCGATATTTTTGTATATTTTTTAATATAAATTGTGCATATACAAAAAGCAATGGGTATGTATATTTTAAGAATAAGAAATAGTTTTATCAAAATGGTGAAAAGGGTCTGACTATTAAATGTGATAAGGGCTTTACTGTGATAACTGTCATGAAGGTCTATTATTCCAAAATGTTTATTTTTTTGAGGGAAAGTTATTTTTGAGAACTCAAACTTCTTACAACATTGAGTTCATTACTCTTAAAAAATGAAGGAAGGTTCACAGTTCCGGAAGCTTAGTGTATTTCTCAGAAGGGGTGGGAGTGAGCACGAGAATCACTCAAGCCCTTTTTTCTGAAAAGGAGGGGTTCGAAGACCGATGTTTTAGTCCCAGATTATTTGTGTATTTCATAATTTCATTTTCTCTCTCTCAGAGGGGGACCGTGGCCGACTTGTTTACCGTTGGATTCGGCTAAGCAGAAAGTGGTGACGTTATGAAAATACCCTAACTCTCTTTTCTTGGTAAATTAGGACGACTTCCGATTATACTAGCACAATTTGACTTAAACAATTAATCTATAATGTCTTTGGATGCCATTTCAATGAGGAAAAATGAAATTGAACAAAAAATGTTCTACTAAGTCCTAAAGCAACTGAAAATACTACAGTTCTGTAAAAAGATCAAATATCCAGAACAAAAAGACTACAGCATCTAGACAGGCCTCTATTTTTTTGTTTATGTCTTTGACACAAGACTCATTTTATTTTTCTAGGGGCGGACTAGGACTTAAAAAATTGGTTTTGAAAGTTTGAAGCGACCAGTCCTCTCAATATATAGCATGCATATATCAATCGCTCCTCAGACCACAAATCGACTAGACCTTGATCCGGCCAAAATAAAGGGCGATTCGTGGGGAAAATTCCCTTAACTCCTAACGCCAAACTGCCCTGGATGTTTCCATAGGATACGTGGTATCTTATTTTTTCTACCACAAATCGACATGTGTTGTCAGTGGAAGCCCCTCTAAAAATTAATTGCACACGCGTCGATTGAGAGAGAGAGAGAGAGAGGGTCAGGGATGAGGGGTTGACAACTTGTCAATAAAAAAAATAAAAAAAATGACCGATTTCTTTTCCCATTCTTTTACTGAATATTCTTTAATCTGGTCAGGAAATTTGAAATCTATGAATTTATTTTTTAAATAACAATGCACTTTTCTAATTTACACAAATGTAGTCTGTATCTTTTGTTTAAATCAACAAACAAAATAATTGTTTGCATCATACCACACCCCTGTTGATTCAAATCTCAAACATTCATCCGACACTCGGAAGACCCTAACCCAAACCACGCCACACACAAAAAAAATCTAGGATCGAGAATACTGCTATCGTAAAATCATTGGGATTGTCTCAACTAATTTATTTACTTTCTATCCTTCCAAAACCACCCGAAGCCTTTTTAAAAGAGGTCGAGTCTTTACTTTTTAAATTTATTTGGAATGGAAAACCAGACAAAATAAACCGTAAAACAACAATTGGAGACTATGTAGACGGAGGTCTGAGAATGTTACATTTACCCTCAATTATTTCAGGCTTAAAGATTGCCTGGGTTAAACGTCTGCTTGACGATAGTAATTTTAGGCAATGGAAATGTTTTTATGAAGTTTGTTTCGCTCCATTTGGAGGAAATCTTTTCTGGTATAGTAATATTAATAAAAACGATCCTAGTACATTGTCGATAAAAAAAATTTTTATTCGGGAAGTTGCCCAGTCATGGGCCTCTTTAACACTCGATACGGATATCAGTCCTTCCCATATCAGACGACAAATATATGGAATAACAATATGATTCGCGGAAACAAAAAAGTATTATTCATAAAGTCATGGTATGACAAAGGTGTAATTAAATTATCGGATCTTCTTGACGAAAATGGTAATATTTTTCCTTCTTTCAATTTAGAAACAAATATAAGTTTGAATACAATTTTGTAGAATTTTATTCTGTGAAAACGGCTATTCCCCATAATTGGAAAAATAATATCCCTAAAGGTTCAGAGGCAGACCTAACAGCTCAAGAGGAAATGATTAAAAATATAATGAAGGTAACGAAGATATGTCGCTATATTCATAATTTAAGTGTTCAACAGGATTTTAGTCCCCCTAAATCAATAGATAAATGGAATTCTCTGTTTAATATCCTAAAAATATACGGGGGTAAAATTTTCTTAGTTCCTGTTAGGTCATGTTTATCTACACGGATCCGTTATTTTCAGTTTAAGATAATACATCATATAATTATTAAATATTTCGCAGTCAGACCTATGTTCTTTTTGTTATAGCTCCGTGGAATCTATAGAACATTTATTTTGGGATTGCCCAATCATTAGAAGGGTTATTGCGGATGTCCAACATTTCATTTTAGAGGATAAAGTTACTTTGAATAAAATTAATTTCATATTTGGGTTTTATGGAAACGTTGGAGTTCAATTTAATTTTATTATTTTATATGCCAAATACTATATATTTTCCAACAAATGCAAAAATAGCGTACTCTCACTAAATTCGTTTAAATGCATGTTCTGGTTCTGGTTCTGGATTTTACTCCGACAAAGCGGGATCCCGCAGGTATTATCGTTCTCTTGAACAATACATTTAGGTTAAAAATAACAAATTTGTATCATTTGATAATAGGTGGAAAAACGTTGTGTTGCTTTAAAAAAAAAAATTATCTTATATAATCTGCTATATTCTTGTTGTTGATTCTATTGGTTATATTATGTATGTATATTCATATATGTTTTGTTATGTCTTGTAAAGTCGAAAGCAATATTGAATAAAGATGATTTTATTAAAGAAAAAAAAAGAATAGTGGCAGTGCCGACTGCATTCAATGGTCATGTCCTCCCATGGTTCTCTAGTTTATGACGGTTCATTTCACTGTGTTGGGAGGAAGGCACTCAGTGACATGTCCGAGTCATCTGTAAATGGATGCAGAGGATGAAAAATTATATAATTGGACGTCGTAAGGATTCGAATAGTAACGGATCCAGAACTTGATTAAAGGATGTGGGGGCACATGCCTCTCGCCTGCTAATTGTCCTAACGTGATTTAGAGAGTGTCTCTTGCGCCCCTCCTGATCAGCCTCTGTTAGATGTTAGGCTTATTGATGATATCGCTTTATGTAATGTATTGTAGACCCATGATTTATACACCGTAGAACATTTGAAGAATATGAAGTTCACCGTTTATCTTTCTGAAAATAATTTAGTAGGCCTGTATGAACCACATTTTGAATATTAAATTTTAAGATAGGACTACCAAGAATGAAATAATTATGTGCTCGTATTTAACTTTTGGCCATTATTTCCTGAACTTGAGTATAAAAAACATTTTTCAATGGGGTCGACAACCGAAGCCTTCATTTATCTCATAGGCAAATAAATATTATACGAATAAAGTATATCATATGATATATTCACTATTAAATTGAGGTTTGAACTTTAATTGACCCCTTGTGACCCTGTGAATGAGCTTGTGAGTGGTAATTTCAATAAATGGTATGATAAATGGATTACGCAAACCCCAATACTACACAATTATTTTACACCATTATCTATATCAAGCCTAATATATAAGTCTAGATGTAACACTTTCCATTGTAAATTCGTCAATACGAATACGACAATTTTTATTTGACATTTTAGAACATGGACTTCACATCAAATAGGGTGGATTCACAATTAACAACGCTCTCTCTGGCAAGCCGCGACAGGTAATAACGCGATCATAGGAACACCTTGTGTGCACTTAGTGTTGGAATAATACCGTACAAAAGGTGAATAGAAATTGAACAGTGTTAATATTCCATTGAATTAAGATTGCATGCACTTACTGTCTCCTCAAGCTGGATTAGCGCTGGTTATAACGCACTTTAAATGACGCCTACACACTAAGAAATAAAGGCACAATAATGCTACAATAGCAGTACCCTCTGCCAAATACACCGTCGCTCATAACGGTGGAATATTTTTTTTATCCCAATTTATGGAATTATTTTAAAAATAATTTAAAAATACTAGATCTAGATAATAGTATACGTTCTCAGATTTGATTGAATAATAATTTGTCAATGTGTGTTTTGCGTGACTGCTAAAGCATGTATATGCTACTATGTTTATCAACTAGGGGACCTATGCCCTTAAGTCATAAATGACAGTAATGAGGATTAATGCCCCACAAAAGGGCACTAATATAGCACATCGACACGGTGTTGATCCTGGGGCCTCACAGTAACGAGGCCATTGCTTTGTCACTGAACCATGACTGTACGCAGCGGGGGCTAGGGTAGGGGGCAGTTTCCATAAATAAAAAACAAACAGAAAATGCAATAAATTTTCAATAATTTATTGCATTCTACCCCGGTCCCCAACATAAAAAAAATCTTCTGTGTGCCCATGCCTTGAGCCATAATGCATGGCCGTCCAGAGTATTTTTTTATGTTGGGGACCGGGGTAAAATGCAATAAATTATTGAAAATTTATTGCATTTTCTGTTTTTTATTTTTATTAATGGAAACTGCCCCCTACCCTAGCCCCCGCTGCGTACAGTCATGGTTCAGTGACAAAGCAATGGCCTCGTAACTGTGAGGCCCCAGGATCAACACCGTGTCGATGTGCTATATTAGTGCCCTTTTGTGGGGCATTAATCCTCATTACTGTCATTTATGACTTAAGGGCATAGGTCCCCTAGTTGATAAGCATAGTAACATATACATGCTTTAGCAGTCACGCAAAACACACATTGGCAAATTATTATTCAATAAAATCCGAGAATGTATACTATTATCTAGATCTAGTATTTTAAAATTATTTTTAAAATAATTCCATAAATTGGGATAAAAAAAAATATTCCACCTTTATGAGCGACAGTGTACGCGTAGGTGGATGTTAATCTGCACCCCATTTGCACCCTTATTTCTTAGTGGACTTTAGCAGCGGGTATGAAACAGGTGATTTTTTTTTTGACAATATTTCTTATTTGCAGAGCACATATAACTGTTTTATGCATTCCTGACAAGATTATTGCTCATAGTTGAGAGTGGACGGAAGAAGACAGAGTGTGCCTTTAAATGTGCTCCTTTACTGTGTCGACAGTCGAGTATATGACAACTACTGCAATCGTTGGCTATTATGCTTATCAATACTGCTATACCTGGATTATTTTGTGGAAAGGTATATAAATCTTATTTTGAGTCAAGCCTTACACCCATTGCCAACCGACAACTAGTTGATGCACTTCATGTGCGTAGAAAAAAAATGTTTCTGGTGAAAAAATGTTATACACCTTGGGGAATCTTTCTTTCTTTTTAAGTTTCATAATTAACCTTAAATACTACAAAACGTAACATCTTTTTATTGTAGACGTTGACCAATGCTATTCCCGTTTCAATATAATTCCTGTTGGCTCAATAAGTAGTCACATATTCTTTCTTCGTTATGAACTAAACAAATGAAAAGGTAATATTTCATACTCACATGTGTCATGGATCACACTTTGTAAAAAAACGACATAGAATGGTGCTGATCTGCCATCTGTTGATTCGAAATACCTTAAACAAAAAGAGGACACCGATCGATTACAACGTCAATTGTTTCTATCGTCATGATCGTATAGGTCTTGAAATAACGGTTCTCGTAATAATCAAGATAAGTTGTGAATTACAAGGATTTTTATTAAAACTTCACACGTATAAGTATTAATATCAAGCGTCATGAGGTTCATAAGGTTCATATTTAATGTCCATTTAACAATAGCAATTCTTCGTGTTACATGGTATTGCGATACACATATATATATATATATATATATATAACATATACACTCATACAAAAATCAATAAAATAGTTTTTTAGTTGACAGAAAACAAAAACAAACAATGAACAATCAAAACAAAGATATACATACATGTTGACAAATGTTATACTCCAAAAACATATCACAAAACTCGAAAAATAGATCACAAAACTAAGAACGAAATACCATGCAACAGGTCGCCGCAAAACAGCGCCCTCCATTATATATCAACAATTCTTAAACAAATTGTTTACAATATGATTCCTTAATGAACACAAACCAAAACGGGTTTAGGAAAAACCACTCGACAGATTAGCTCTTTACACAAATTTACGTCAACATTACCCTTGCTATTGCAAATAAGGAACACTTAATATGGATATTATTGGATTAAAGTAAAGCGTTTGATATGCTCAACCATAATATATTGATTCGAAACTTTAAACAAATGGAATTTCAGGGAAGACTCTTTCCTGATCTGAATACTACTTGTCGAACAGACAGCAATATGTTTCATTTGATGGTACTGACTCTAATCTTTTACCGATCAGGAGTGGTGTTTCTCAAGGCTCTTTTTCTTTTTGTATATTAACGATATAATGAAGGCATTTAATTTTTCATTTATTCTCTTTGCTGACGGAAATATATATTTTTGCTCACACAATAACATTGAAGCACTAATGAGTACCTCGAATTTGGAGTTACCAAAAGTGTCCACATGGTTTAAGTGCAATAAGTTATCTCTTAATATAAATAAAACTCCTTTTATAACCCAAAGCACACCGAGCTGCAGATATAACAATGAATGTATTGATTGATAACTTGCCCTTAGAACCGAAACACAACTTTAGGTTTTTCGGAGTGATTAATGACGAATGTCTTACATAGAATGACCATTTTATATTAAAACGTCTATATCTAAAGGTGTAGGAATTATTTGTAAAACGAAACATTTTGTATCCAAAAGATTTTGTTTTTAATGTATAATATAACGGTACTTCCATATATTATTTATTTTAATATTGTTTGGGCAAGTCGTGCGAAGAAAAAAACAAAATTTTAATGATGTTTTTTGTGCAAGAAATGATGACTCTGATGAAATATATGACCAGAAGTATTATATTATGTCATACGATATATTTATTATACTGGAGGTGAATTTAAATCTGTGTTTCAAACATTTAAAAATAGTTTTAGTTTATTACACTTCAAATCTCGAAGTCTCAACAGGAACTTCAGTTCTTTATCAGAGTTTATACATTCTCAATATCGAAACTTTACTGTCCATGGTTTTTTCCGAGACTTGGATTAATAGTGATAATCTGAGTACCTTTTGTATTGATGGTTACTCCTTAGTTCATACAGATATGAGAGTACACCCACAACAAAAAGTGAGTCATTTGACACATTTAAGCATAATTTTCGTGAGTCAGGTGTAAATTGACTCATTAGTAACAACCAATGAGTCTCTATTGACTCATTTATATTTCACCAGTGTGTCAATCATGAGCTGACGCATTTGCAAAATGCTTCGACTGACTCACATGGTCGTAAAAAATGAGTCAAGATCGACATAAGAGCATTTTAGAAGAAAAAAGTGAGTCAACTTGAAAGTGAGGCTGTATGCATGCGCGCGCATGCTTTCGTGACGTCATCCAAAATGCGCATTCTCGAGCCATATTTGAATTCCCGATCGACGACGCGACGTCGCCATCTTATATCTTGGATTCAGAAGAGTTTTGACTGCAGCTAGTGAAAAATTGGTACGCATAATTATTCATATGGTTTTAAACGATGATTTTTATGACTGGATTCGTGGGCTGAATCTTCTGATTATTATACAAATGATGCATGCGTTCATTTTACGATATCCGCACTCGAGTTGATGAGGCTGTGTGTAACTTAACTATCACTATGAACATGACTGACAATGAGAGCGGACAAAATGTACAGTTCCTCAGGTAGACAAAGGAACATCCCTTCACTGCTATTATGTAAAAATGTGTAGAACAGGTGTCACATGCATATTCACCTTTTTACATAATAGCTGTGAAGGGATGTTCCTTTGTCTACCTGAGGAACTGTATATTTTGTCCGCTCTCATTGTCAGTCATATTCATAGTGTATAGATTCTACTGTATCGCACGAAGCCGTGTCGAATGAAAACATGCATGATCTTGCATCATTGTTTTATACAACGAAACTCCTAGATCCTTGTTATTTGATGTAAAACGAATTAATTCAAGATTGTTTCGTGACAGTATGGGTGACAAATAAATCTCAAGTTAAGGCTTAATTTAGTGCGTACAAAGTAGATTTTTCAGATTCGGGTAGCGGGGCCACCGATTACATCGCTAAAATGTGATATTTTAGGATATATTTTCCATTGCAAATGTGGACAGTGACTCTGGCATATGGTATGGTATGTGTGTGATAGGCCTAGGGAGTAGGGGGTCTATGTCATGATGCACCCACAACAAAAAGTGAGTCACCCTTACTCAAATTGATGAGTCACTGGTTTGTCCGTACAGCGAAACACTTGAAGGATCATGTGAGTCACTATGACTCGATACAAATGAGTCTTATTTATCTAAGACTCACTTCAAGTGAGTCTTTAAGACTCATTTGTATCGAGTCATAGTGACTCACATGATCCTTCAAGTGTTTCGCTGTACGGACAAACCAGTGACTCATCAATTTGAGTAAGGGTGACTCACTTTTTGTTGTGGGTGTAGGGAGAGGAGGTGGTGTTGGACTTTTAATTTCTAATACAGTAAATTACGATATAAGAACAATTATACTAACTGATTCTTATGATTATGAGTCACTTGTTATAGAAATACATGTACCAAGAGGTAAACATAGTGTTGTAGGTATTGTATATAGAAATCCCTAATCTAGTCTTAAGAATTTTATAGAAACATTTCATAATTGTTTGAAAAGTTTAAGCAATGAAAATAAACTGGTATATATAATGGGTGATCACAATATAAATGTATTAATGTATAGTCAACATTATGTTAATGATTTTTTTAAATATATTATACGCCTCATCATTCTTACCATTAATCGATAAACCTACACGTATAACAGAATTAAGCGCTACTCTTATAGATAATATTTTTACAAATGTTATCTTCTAATATTTCAACGGGTATATTTTACACTGATGTGACCGACCATTTACCAGTATTTCAGATAACGGCTAACCCAAACCTTAATCACAATACAAATAATAATAATATTCATAGATATGTTATTAGAGGTGCCGTGGTCGAGTCGTTAAGTCGCCGGACTGTCGATCACAGGGTCCGCGGTTCGAGACCCGCCGCGGCAGTAATGTCCTTTGGGAAGACATTGATCTACATTTGCCACACTCAACCCAGATGATGTAAATGGGTACCTGGCAGGAATTAATTCTTTGAAATGCTAGTGATTGTAATAAGCGCTATATAAAAACTGAGTATTATTATTATTATTATTATTATAATAAACAAACCATCAATAATTGTTTCATGCAAGATCTAGATAACACAGTCTGTGGAGATGTGTATAATTGAGAGATAAACGCACGTGTCGAACACGTGTGCGTATAGTCCCATATACATCTTTCTGTGTACAGTGCTTGTAACTTTACAAAGACTGGGCCAGATTTCTTATCATTTTGATGATTCCAGAACCTTGCAGTACAGACCAATACTTATATGCTAGATGATCAACCTTTTCTGATCGATTCCACAACGTTTCTTTCACAATGCAATCGCATGACCATAACTGGTCTTAATCTTTAATAATAGTGCGCGCTCACTAGCGGCAATTTCATCAATACAAACAAATATAAAAAGCCGGGGTCACACAGAAAAATCCCGACCCATCTTAAATAAACCAGGTTTGAGAAATCTCGTTTTTTCATTTACGTCGGTGACAGACTGATGACAGACAGGCTGCGAATAATCCGGATAATTAAAATGCGGATTTTTGATGGGTCATTGCGCACGCGCCGTTTAGGTAGATAAGCATTGTGACATCACACGTTCAATCAAAAGTAATGCGCAATTAACGCGTCTCATTAAATGCGCGCTAATATGAGATAATCCCAAAGACGTTTAAATATAATTACTAGACGGAAAGCAGCACGCGCGGAAACCATGCAGACGAATGGGATTAGGCTCCGCCTCTTTTGGATCATTTGAAGACAAAATAAGCACCCGAGGCGGCTTTTTGATTGGATATGAGCCTCATGAATATGTATTTTATCGATAGTATCGTTTAAGAAACCGGATAATATATTTGACCTCATTGCGTCACTTTAATTATGCAGATTTATGCACGACGCTACTACACTCGCACAAACTGAGAAGAGTTAGTTCATTGAGAATGGGTGAGTAATTGATTGAAATATGAGTAGATTAAGTGAATTTAGTCATCAATTTTGAAAAAGCTGCAATAGTCTTCGTGATGTACGGTAATTTCCTTACATTTGGAGACAGTTCTCAACAGATTTTGGGGGAAAAGACTAGTAAAATATTGCTCTTGAAATTGCACTTTGATTTTCATCGTCATGAAGTAGTTTGACTGCGGTTTGCCGTCATTTCACCCTAGTACTCCAGTTAGGGCCCCGGGGTTCCGGCAGGCCCACCCCGGGGAATTTCGGTGCTCATTTGCATCAAGATCAAACTTTCTAATCAAGTTTTATTTGAGATTTGATCGTCATCATGAATCTAATTCACCAATCACCGATTTAATTTAAATCTAGATTTAACGTTACACCTTAAAATAATCTACGAAGCATGATTTTTTTGATAATTCAAGTGGATTAATTCTTGTTAAAATCTTTAGTAGATGTGGACTCTGATGGCTTTACTTATCAATATCGGTGCCATCCGTTCGCTCAGTTGCATACGCGGTGCGTGTCAACTTTATTTAGACCAAAATTATCTGTGACCATTGGTAATCAAACAACTCCAAATCCTATTTCATTTAGATGTAAACCTGGAACTTATTAATAAAAATGTTCAAAAAACAACAACACTAGGATTTGCTTATTTAATATTTAGATTTTGTGTGGGTCCAGCGTGCTTGTCAAGTTGTCATTTAGATCTAAGCCTTTTTAGGGGCCTAGTCTAGATCTAGACCCTATAGATCTAGATCTTGACCCCTATTATTAATTTTAATATAGATCTAGACCTCTAGAGATTTTTTTCTTCTCCAAATTGTACAGTTCATGTTGATAAATCTATTTTTGTTTGTGTAAGAGAAGACCCCTAGTCCACAATTATGTTTACTTATGTAGTCCACCTCTTCTTGTTTTAATAAACCAATTCTACATAGAGTCTAAGACTACTTTATATTCATAATCATAGGCCATATAAAGCACTTTTTGAGGCACACGTTAAATCTTCCATTTAGTTTTACTTTGTACTGTGGTCCATTAAATAGGAATGTTGATTTCCACACCATATTTAAATTAAGGCCAACCATGACATGAAAAACAGCTTTTATGCTACATCTATTTTTATTTTGTTAAGGAGAAAGGGACGCCTTGATTGTCATATTGATTTTGTTTTGTTTTTGTTTCAACAGATTGAAACTAATGAAGAGCTGGAAGGAGTTAACTGATGAGTAGACTTTACAACATTTCTTATATTTGCAAGATGAAGCTGAAAGTCCTATGCAGGTAAATATTAAACGACCACCTATTAATTCATTAAAAATGGAAATGGAACTAAGTTTATGTTGCAAGCGTATAGTGTGGAGGGTATATTTTATTCTAGTTCTGTACTTAGCACACAAATATTGATATCTTTCCTTTCTTTGTTTACAAAGGGAATTTGTCCTTATTTACAGGAGGTCCTGTGTGAAGAAGAACGATGTCTAATGCACATTCAAAGCACTACATGATCATACATGTAGGGTAAACACAGGAACCCTCATCATTTGTTTTTGTAAGTGGTCCTTTTACTTCTTGAGCAATGCAGATGAAGAAGAACACAAAATAAAATTAATGAACGTCTGTTTATAGGATGTATTATGGTTGATGTGTATCCATTATTATCACTTTTAAATTGAAGTACCTACATTGTCTTCTCTCATGTAGGATGATGCTTCTCTACAGTGGATGATGAAGGCATGCTGGTTTACAAACTCAGGAGAGGGACAAATAACAGATATTGACAGGATCATATCTAGAGATGCGAGCCTACTATACACTTCATAAGAGCAAGTGTGCTAATATACATGCAGGTACCCCAAATAAACTATTGTGGAACACATATCATGTAGAAAGTTATAGATCTGACAAATATATTTTTCATTGTCCATTGACTTGTAAAAGAATACTTGACTGAATATCACAATTGTGATTTAGATTAAAAATAAAATGTCAATATACATGAAATATAAGTCTACATAACGTATGTTTCAATAGCATTATTTCCAGTACATTCTCTGTTCCAAGTTGTTTGGTCATTTTATGTCCCATACTTAAACGAGTATTATTCAATTATGACCACCAGTTTACATTACAAGTACATTGTACATGTACTGGTATTACTTATTTCATACTTGTCTGATCCAAGCTCCATCAGGCCTATTGTCTTAATGGGATCATCAGAAAATAATCTAACATGTGGTCAGTAACTAGTCTTGTAGGAAAAATAGTTTAGGTTTGCCCACTAGAATCCCAAGTGAATATTAGTCCTTCCTCTTTTTGTCAGAGCAGGTATCAGGGTGTATGTTATTAGTTGTTGTTTATTTTCTTATACACTGTATCTTATTTCATTTTTCCATTCAACAGACTTGGGTTATCATCACAGCCCTTTCTTCTGAAAACTAGCCTACAACTTCATCGATGAATGCAGAAGACATCTACATGGGACTACGTCTTAAAGATGCCACCCTCGTATAATGAATTATATGTTTGTAGAATACCACATTTAAAAAAAGCTAATGAATTTATCATCTTGTCAACTTTCAAATAATTAAAGATACCTAATCATCAATGAATAAACATTAACATTTTAACAATGTCAACTACCATCTTATAGGATGGAACTGAGGGCTGGGCAGAAAGAAATTTCCTTGAAATTTGAGTGATAAAGATCTATCAGTCTGTATCAAAGATTGAATTAATCAATGATATTTTAATTATAATTATACATGTTGAAATTCATTTACCTCAGTCTATGGACTTCTGTATTTGAAGTTTTGTAGATTATTACATTATTGCTGCTTCAAGTATTGTATGTACGAAGGTTTGAAAGACAACCCTCTAAATGCACTAAATATGGAAACTGCTAATCATTGCCTTTTGTATCCAAACTGCTAATTTTAATAGAATCATGTTTTGATACTTCCTAGCTTAAGAAAACAGGGGGGGGGGCTTGTTATCCTCTTCCTGGTGCTGTTTCTACATGCATGGACCATGTAACAGGTTGCAAAACTGTAAATAATATTATATTTGTTATATGTTTATATTAGAAGGATTTAGAAAATGAAAACGTTTTGAATTATAGAATTACTGTTGCTAGAAGTAATGGCAGTATTGATGTGTAAGGGAAGGGGGTGGTTTTCCCAGTGAAATTAACGGTATACCAATGTAAAATTAATTAAAAAAGAGAAAACTATTCTTAAAAATAAAATTATGAAGGACATGGGCCTCCTAACTAACTAACCCTGGTACCACTTCTGGGTTGTTGTTGTTGTTGTTGTTGTTTTTTTTTTTTTTTGGGGGGGGGGGGGGGCAACCCAATTCAAAATTTCCAGTGTTTAATTCCATTGTCTTTAAACAAAAATTATGTCAAGATGTTGAAAAACAATGTTTCACTTTCTGTTTTCAAGTTAGAAAATTTGAATAAAATGATTAACATATTTTCCGATCTCTCTGGTCTCTACATTAAAAATGTTCAAAGCTCCTGCAAAGGCTGCAAAAAGTAAAAGTGAAGATAATCCAAGTGAAATGTGGACATAATGGTTGATCGTAGTTGATAACGAGTAAATGTAAATGAGTGGTAATAACAACTACGACTGAAAGTGAGACAGAAAGGAACTGCACAGGTTCAGTCAAGACAACAAACCGTTAGTTGCAGAAGATGATTTACAAAAGACAGAGAAAGAGAAAGGGAATCATTAAGGGACGATGAGAGTGGGTGGAAAAAACCCATCCACTTTGCCACATAATTTGTTTGTCTAAAATAAGGAAACTTTATACATTAGCATATTAAAAATGTATAATTATAGCCAGAGAATGTGTTGTTATATGGCTTATAGCATGTTTGAATTAATAAAACAAAAACAGACCCAGCTATTGATAGACTAAAAAGGGAATAAGATCGAGACATATCAATATTTCTTATTCAATAAAGTTAAGGCCACTCCCCCATATTAAAAGACAACAACAACAACACAACAACGAGAGGAACTTTTAAGGTCCACTTCCCGATGCATCCTGGGTACACCAGCTGTTATACTTTTTGTTTTGTAATGTTCTTTATTGTGTTCATTCAATACATCAAATCAAATCATACATGTACATCTGTGTTACATTATATCATTCAATACATAACATCGAATCATACATCATTTAACTATATAACATAATGGGGGAAAAAAAAACCCGCACAGAGTATAATCAATCTTAGTAATATCGAATGAAGATATAAGTTGTTCTGCCACCCCCCCCCCTCCCATATTTTTTTTTGTTTTGTAATATCCTTTATTGTATTCACTCAATAAATAATATTAATTCATACAAATTGTAATATATAACATATTGGAACCAATTACAGAGTACAAAATACAATAATCTCCATTATATTGAATGAATTAATATTGTTATAACCCCCCCCTCTATATTTTGTTTTGTAGTACTAGTATCTCTATTACATATTATAATTTATAACATATTGGAACAAAGTACAGACTACAATCAACTTAGTTATATCGAATGAATAAAGTTTGTTATACCCCCTACCCTATATACTGTTATACTGGTGATCGATAATACAAGTTCGAGCGCGTATTTCACCTAACGGTGATCGCATCAGAATAATCCACGCTGATTTGCTGAATCACTTGCGTTGCTAGCGCGCAGCATGATGAAAAAATTACCCATAATTCCGTACAGTAGATTATTTGACCTCTCTAATTACGCTGATACGCGTATTGTCTTTTACCATGTAGTGAACATCATTCCAGTAAACTTTTCGTGGGGAGCATCCTACAGAATGCATAATTCATAAGGCTCATGAATTATGCAAGGGGCTTATTTTGGCTTCTAATGGATCCGGACAAAATGGCGGAGCTTGGGGGGCCTGGATAATCCCCTTTAAGGTCAGTGTAAGGTCAACGTTTGACTTAATAGGCGGTTTCACACAGAAAAATTCCGACCCATCTTGAATAAACCAGATTTTACAAAATCTATTTTTTTCATTTACGTCGGTGACAGACTGGTGACAGACACCTAAACGGCGCGTGCGCAATGGCCCATCAAAAAATCCGGATTTTAGTTATCCGAATTATTCGTAGCCTGTCTGTCACCAGTCTGTCACCGACGTAAATGAAACAAACTAGATTTCTAAAATCTGGTTTATTCAAGATGGGTCGGGATTTTTCTGTGCGACACCGCCTTTTACGTC
Source organism: Strongylocentrotus droebachiensis (assembly GCA_035222895.1). Lineage (NCBI taxonomy): Eukaryota > Metazoa > Echinodermata > Echinoidea > Camarodonta > Strongylocentrotidae > Strongylocentrotus > Strongylocentrotus droebachiensis. The sequence continues at coordinate 61,976 of JAVYIG010005608.1, read as the reverse complement.
AAACGTTGACTTTACACTGACCTTAAAGGGGATTTTTTGAACATTGGTGTCAGATAGAAAAATCCCTCAAAAAAAAACCCTTAAAAAATACTTTCAAGGGATAATTTTCTTGCTACGTTAGATGATTTTTGAAGGGATTTTTGAAGGGATAACTGATGACAGACAGTCAATTAAGAAGATAACTAAAATCCGGATTTTTGGCCTCTCCTACTTCTACTTCTATGGTAATACTCATCAACGCCTGTTCAGCATCTAGATGAGGGTAAAGCATAGAGTTGTTATATACAGCTCTATGCGGTACAGTTCCTGAAAAGGGAACTAAATTGTTTCAAGAGCCACCTTGAACTGCTCAAAAGAAGGCAGTTCGACGATGATTTGAGGTAGCTCGTCCCAGTCCTTAAATGTCCTGGGGAAATAACTAAATTTGCAAGTGTCCATTGAAGAGCCTAGTCTCATATATCGTTGTTGTTGACTCCTCCTTGTAGTTCGCTCCCTCGGTTTGATGTAATCCGGTATTGGTATCGCAATTTTGTTATTTGCTATCTTGTAGAACATTGACAATCGTGCCCGTTTTCTTCTTTCTTCAAGAGTTGGGAGATTAAGTTGTTCTCGCATGGATGTTACACTGGCATCACGCTGGTAAAGGTATATAGGCCTCTGTTTGACACCCCCTATTATCACTGAGATTTAGGCCTAGGAAAACTGTTTTAATCTCGTTAACGTCCGAGGTGTTGTATAAAACAAATAGTGAATGGTCTTTATTCGTGCAATGGAACAAGATTTTGCATTCGGTGAAAAATGAGACGCTCCATTCAACTCGGCTGCGCCTCGTTGAATATAAGCGTCTCTTATCGTTCCCCTCGTGCAAAATCTTGTACCATTGCACTCATGACCATTCACTATTTGTATAATACGATGGTATATAACAAATGTCGAAATAGTGTAAATGAATGTCGAAAAGAAGTTAAAAGGTTACATTAATTCAATGAATTTAAAAATCATAAATGTAATATGAGAAAAACTTGGGATGTTATTCGAGATATTCTTTTTATTAAATAAAACACCTGCTAGCTTCAATGTAGATGGTCGTGACATGTATGATAGTAAAGATATTTCTAATATATTCAATAACTTTTTTTAGCAACATTGTTCCATCTATGTGAAATATTATTCGAGTTGCGATAGTGACATATGTTATTAATCTTTTTTACCACCTCCCTCTTATTGTTAGTTGAATAAAGAAGAGTAAAAGCACAAGTATTGATGACATAAGTTCCATTGTTGAAAAGAAAGTTATATTTTACATAACCAAACCATTACTTTATATCTTCAATCTTTCACTTTCAACTGGAGTAGTTGCTACGAATCTAAACATTGTAAAGGTGGTCCCAGTGTACACAAAGGGGGATAACCGCAATATATTGAATTACAGACCCATTTCTATATTACCTTTTTTCTCAAAGGTATTAGAAAAAATTGTATTTACACGTGTTCATAGTTTCCTTAGTGATAATGTAATATTGAATTCATGCCAATATGGTTTTAGGAAAAATAGATCGACTGAAATGGCATTGATTGATTTGCATAATTATTTGATTTCATGTATTGCAAAAAAATGTCACACTATCGGATTATTTTTAGATTTAAGCAAAGCTTTCGACACAATTGATCATAATATAATGCTTTATAAGTTAAGAAATTATGGATTTCGCGGGCTTGTTTTAACTTGGTTTGAGAATTATTTAACAAATAGAAGTCAAGTGGTATATTTCAACGATGTTACTTCAAATAATTTACAAATTGTGTGTGGTGTACCACAGGGTTCAATCCTGGGTCCGTTGCTTTTTTTACTCTATATTAATGATCTTTCCAATTGCTCATCTGTTCTTAAACTTGTACTCTTTGCTGATGATACCAACATTTTGATTAGTCATAATGATATTACACAGTTACAAATTATGCTTAATACTGAACTACAAAATGTACCTACATGGTTCAATTTAAATAAGCTATCTATTAATGTAGAAAAAACTGTATATATGTACTTCTATAATTTAAAAAGTAACAAAAACAATGCACATGATCTGGTGGTTAAAATCAACAAACTTGATATCAAACGAGTCATTTCTACCAAATGTTTAGGTATTGTAATTGATGAAGACTTATCTTGGAATAGCCAAATTCTTATATATTCTTCTATATTACCTTTTTTCTCAAAGGTAAAATTAGAAAAAATTGTATTTACACGCGCTCAAAGTTTCCTTAACGATAATGTAATATTGAAATCATGCCAATATAGTTTTAGGAAAAATAGATCGACTAAACTGGCATAAATTGATTTGCATAATTATTTCATTTCACGTATTGCCAAAAAATTCACACGACAGTGTAAGTCAAACAAAAATTTACACCTAGAAAATTGCTATTTATTTTAAAAATAATTTATGAACAGTAAATCATCATACGTCTTATGAAAAAGTGTTTTATCCCGAATCATTTAGTATCATTTTGTGTTGTATGTGTTCACGCAGGGATGAACAGGAGGCATTGTTCTCGAGAGTGCAAAAATCGACTTGCGCCAAAGTTGCTTCTGTGATGTTTGAATAAAACAATTGGGATTTGAGTATTAATTTGGTCTTTGCAGATCCAAATAACATCCCTTACAAAATTAATCATGCCACACATATCAAATATCGAATATAAAATATCAACGAGCATTTGTGGGCGTGTGGGTGTGTGTGTATTTAACTTTGCTTCTACAATGCATTTCATTTGATACATTCAATTCATTCTCTCACTCCGCTAATCCCAACATAATACATACTGTAGGCTTCACTTTGGCGCAAGTCGATTTTTGCACTCTTGCAAACAATGCCTCCTGTTCATCCAAGCGTGAACACATATCACATAAAAATGACACCAAATGATTTTGGGTAAAACACTCTTTCGTAAAATGTATAATAATTTACTGTTCATAGATGATTTTTAAAATAATTAGCAATTTTCTAGGTGTAAACTTTTTTTTGACTCACACGGTATAGGAGTATTTTTAGATTTAAGCAAAGCTTTCGATACAATTGATCACAATATAATGCTTTACAAGTTAAGAAATTATGGATTTCGCGGGCTTGTTTTAACTTTTTTTGAGAATTATTTAACGAATTTAAGTCAAGTGGTATATTTCAACAATGTTACTTCAAATCATTTACAAATTGTGTGTGGTGTACCACAAGGCTCAATCCTTGGTCCGTTACTTTTTTTAACTCTATACTAATGATCTTTCTAATTGCTCATCTCTTCTTAAACTTATACTTTTTGCTGATGATACCAACATTTTGATTAGTCATAATGATATTACAAAGTTACAAATTATGATTAATAATGAACTACAAAATGTATCTAAATGGTTTAATTTAATTAAGCTATATATTTAAACTGTGTATATGTACTTCTATAATTAAAAAAGGAACAAAAACAATGCACATGATCTGGTAGTTCAAATCAACAAACTTGATATAAAACGAGTCATTTCTACCAAATATCTAGGTGTAGTAATTAGCAAACTACGTTATCTCTTACATAAAGAAATTCTTCTTCTACTATATAAAACATTAGTCTTGCCTCATCTTAGATATGGAAATATGGTTTGGGATTTACATATCCATCACCGTTAGATAAACCTTTAAAATAACAAAAGAGAGTAGTTAGATGCTGTACTTTATCTGATTTTCATGCACACTCTAAACCTATATTTCTCAAATCGAAAGTACTTGATATATATCAGCTTAATAAGTTTTAAGTTTTAAGATTAATGCTCTTTAGACATGTTTATACATCACTGCCTGAAATCTGCAAGTGTTATTAACTTTTAACAATGAAATCCATAACTATTGAACATTCGTCATAGAGAGAAATTTCATATATTCAAATGTACAAACAACTTTGTGTCATTTTTCTTTCAAACATACTGCACCTTTTGTCTGGAATGCACTTCCTCAGGAAATATGTCAAACTATAAATTTTAATGGATTTAAAAGGAAACTCAAATCTTATTTATTAACCAGAACGTAACCCCTGTATAATATTTTATGTGATAAAAAGAAATTCCATTTTGTGTTCCTTCTTCACTTATATATATTTGTTTCCTTTTCAATTGTTTTGTTATTGTCAAGTATATTATTTATGTATATAGCCAGAGGCGGCCCTCCCGGGGGGGGGGGGGGGGCAGGGGGGGGGGGGCACCGTGCCCCCCCACTTTTTCAGATACCCCAAAAGGGCCCCTTTTACATAGGAAAAGTGCCCCTTTTATTTTGTAAGAAGTGCTCCTATTACTTGGTAAAAGTGCCCCTTCCCCCTTTTCACCTCTCACGAGTGCCCTTTTTATTTTTGACACGTGCCCCTTTTCCTTCGACATGTTCCCATTTTCCTTTGCAATAAGCGTCCATTTTCCATTCTCATAAATCTTGAAATTGTCTTGAATAAGTGCCCTTTTTAATCTCTAGTAAGTGCCTCTTTTCAGGTACGAGAAGTGCCCCTTTTCACTTTTAATAAGTGCCCCCTTCATTCCTGATAATTGCCCTATTCAAAACTGAGAGGTGCTCCTTTTGCTTTGACAACTTCCCCTTTTTTCCTTTGTAAGAAGTGCCCCTTCTCCTTTTAATAACTACCCCTTTTTTAAACTCGGATGAGCACACCTTTCATTTTAACATGTGCCCCTCTTATTTTCTAATAAGTGCCCCTTTTCCTTATGTTAAGTGCCCCCATTAAAAAGAGAGAGAGCTCCTTCCACTTCTCATAACTACCCCTTTCCCTTTCTAATAAGTGCCCCTTTTCCTTATGATAAGTGCCCCCATTAAAAAGAAAGAGCTCCTTCCCCTTCTCATAACTGCCCCTTTTAAAAATCTGAACGGTGCCCCCTTTTCATTCAACAAATGCACATTTTCCTTTATTATAAGTGCCCCTTTTCATATCTGGTCAGTGCCCCTTTTCAACTCTGATAATTCCCCTTTTAATAATGATACGTGCCCCTTTTCCTTTCTAATAAGGGACCTATCCCCTTTTCACCTCTTATAAATGCCCCTATCAAAATCTGATGGGTGCCCCTTTTCCGTCAACAAATGCCTATTTCCAATTTTCGTAAACGCCTCTTTTTCATCACTGGTGAGTGCCTCTTTTCAGGTGAAAAATGCCTCATTTTCACCTCTTATAATTATCCTTTGTTCTTTGACACGTGCTTCTTTTCTTTTCTAATAAGTGTCTTATCCCTTTCGATAATTGTTCCCTTTTCATGTAATCATTAAACGTGCCCCTTATTTAAAGCGACTAAGAGCAATTTCCCCCAAAGTTCGCTCGCTGCGCTCGCTCGCATTTAAATATGTTATAATTATGTTACTTATCAAAGGTCTTTTCAGTCTTCCGTTATGAGAATGTGCTTATAACCCCATCACGATTGGCTTTTTTCCTCTTTATAAGATGTAATTTTTCGCACTGCGACCTCACAGATCTTTAAAAAATTTCTCGCTCGATTCGCTCGCTCGTTAATGCATATTCAGACATCACACCCAACTGTAAAGTATGATGCTTAAGCGATATCTTGTATGATGTATGAAGAGAAACAAATATTAAAATCATCCCTGATAATAAAATTACAATGTAGGGGTATAAACCAATTTTTAACAAATTGTATATTTTCGCTTTGAGATTTCCCACTGTAGGTGCCCCTTTTTTCCAGAAAGTGCCCTTTTTTGTTGGTGCCCCCCCCCCCACTTTGGAAGTCGCTCGGCCGCCCCTGTATATAGCTATCCATTGCAAAAATATTTATATTAAAACCTTTGGTACAGCCTAGACAAGTTCAAATTATTTGAACTTTTGCAGTGACCCAAATTCCATTTGATTTCTTTTCCTTGCATGTATTGATCAGTGACATTCTGATGTTTGTATAATTTGTATTTTTTTTTTTTTTACACTTGAAATATTTTGTATATACATTATTTTTTTTAATGGAATGGAATGAATAAATCTTGAATCTTGAAATCCCTTTTATTTATTGCAAAAAAAGGTATATTTGCATTTGTACCGGATCATCATTTCTTGCAAATTCGGAACCCTTATTTCAGAAGCTGAAAACATTTTAACAGTTTTGTATAGCCCATCAATACCTTGCAGGTTTCAATCTTTATGTTAAAATACTTCAATTACCTACTTTCTCCGGCATTCCACAACCTATTTGTTATAAACAGCACAATTCATTCCTACATGTATTACGATTTATTCTTTCAAGGCTGCCATGAAGCGTAAATTATTATAAGCATACAAGTCACAATTTTATAAGCGCTTCAAACACAAGCCCTCGCACACACACTTGTACATGCACATACATACGGTATAGCCACAATCAGGGTGCAAAACCATTTGCACTTGGGTCCAGAAATGAAGTAAGCAATAGAGCAGTTTCATCAACCCCAAATTGTTCATCCATACCCTAGGGTTAATACTCTGCAATATCCTGGAAGAAAATATCTTGGTTATCATTTTATGAGCAGCAACACAACAGGGGTGGTAGGTGTTACGGACGCTACACAAAGCTACTGAAATTAAAATATTGTGCACTTCTTTAGGCAATTTCTTGGCTATTTGTGAAAATTAAAACAGTTCACACCCACTTCAGTCCATAAATTAGATTCAGTATACACATCAGAGGTACAAAAGGTCAAATCTGATAAATGCCATTTTTTCAAAACCTGAAACTTTTTAAAAAGCCAACCAAAAATTGGTGAATAAGACAAATTTCAAACTTTAGTCCCATCTGTATACATATAAAACCAAATCGAATTGCTAGGAAGGCTCGTTTCATATCATGAGTTGTCCAAAATTACTTACGTACAAAATCCTATAGGATGATACCGACACTACATTTTATACAGTATACAGGCTATTCTTTGATGCAATATATAAGTAATCCATTTGCTTTTTTTTCTGCCATCATTGTTGTTGCTGCATATCTTGAGGCAACAGAGAGTATCTTTTCAAATCCTCATTACCAAGCCTCTTGGAAAGGACTTACAGGGCAGTTCACCCTTTCAATAGAAGCAGACAAATCTGACAAACAGAAAACATAAGTTGTTCTATGTAGTTCCAGGAGTGGCCCCATTGGGGTATTTTTTTCTTCTTCTCCATCTTCTTTGTTCACTTTTAAACATTGAAAGAAGCCTAATCTAGTCATAAGAACATGAAAGAAGCATAACTATTTAGACAATTAAGGAAGAATAAAAAGGATAACAACTTAAGGAACAAAAAGAAGAATAAAGAAAAGGATAAGGATTAGAAATAAGGAAAAGGAAGAACAATAAAATAAAAAAAGAAAGAAGAGAGAGAGAAAAAGGATAATACAGTACATCATGTAGCATAATCAAGGTGAAATCCTAGATATTTGAAAATACGAAAAGACGATGGACTTCATTATTTTGCGAAGTAACTCTGAAAAGATAACTATATCTCATACGACCATACAAGATTTGCTCAGTGAGACTGAAAAACAATATGTTTGGAAAAGAAAGTTCCCATGGTGTCCTTGTACGTTATGTGGTGCAGGATTCAATGTGCGATTGGAGAAGATTACACTACATGCGTTGTCCTCGTATCGTATGTGCTGCAGGATATATTCAGTATTTTAAGAACCCATTTTTAGGAACTCGTTTAAATAGCGTTGGAAAAGAGTATTTCGGCCAACTAAGTGGTATACTTGTAAAACCTAAGACAGTGTACTCCGAAAACAGGAACAAAGCATTACAAAAAAAGTGATAATTAATCTATATGCAAAATTATGGTGTAATCATTTTTGATACGTTTGTTCAACGATCCTCAGATGTTCGGAGATCGTTGTTGGTGGTGGCAATTAAACTAGTATTCATAATATCCTCAGATATATATACATATGTCGGTTAATAAGTCGAGAGCTCTCTCTCCATCAAATAGTAAGCTTAATTTATCGAGAGAAATTGTGAGCAAAAACGCAGACGATGAGATATTTCATAATTTATATGTAAATCCCCTCAAAGGGGGTGTCCTCAAAAGAAGGTATTTTTCCATCGTCCGCAGGAGACACTAGTCATATACGTACTGGTGTGCGCGCAAGTGTTTATGTGTGTGTGGACATAAACAACAATATAGTGACTTATACATTTTGTAGGTAGGCAATTACATGATTAAAATAATGTATTTTCTCATGCATAATACATATTTGATGTCATATACAGCTTTTAAATTGTTAAACAATTATTTTAGAACACTGTTATCCAGAAAAGGACGTACAGTTTGGCTTGCAGGCCTTGATATTACTCCTTCTGTAGTGTCCGTAATACCCCCTTCACATACCCGGATTTTTCTTACGAGTCCTTACGGATCGCCAACGCGTAGTCAATCGCAAGCATCCGTAAATAACTCGCTGGTATCCGTAAATAACTCGTCACAACTCGCAACAACTCGTAGACACTCTTAAGGATCCGTGAAAGGAGAGGCAAATTTTTTGACATGTCAAAAATCTTCTTACGATTGTCCACGGATTTATTTGTCCGTAAATAGCTCGTAAATAGCTCGTAACCATCCGTAAACCGCTCGCAACAACTCGTCACTATCCGTAAACTGCTCGCAAGAATCCGTAAATGACTCGTAACAGATTTTTGTAACGATTCGTTATGATAAGTTTACGAACTGTTTACGGATTATTTACGGATTATTGCGAGCAGTTTAAGGATGGTTACGTGTGCTTACGTGGTGTTTACGATTTTATTCAGATCATTTTACGATGGCTCTACGGATTGATGGGTTATTACGAGTATTTTAAGTGTACTTACGTATACTTTACGTATGTTTACGAACTGTTTACGATTTGGGGAAAGGTATCAAAGCTGCAAATTCGAACACTTCATTTTCAGTTATTATTTTTTGGCTAAAAATCGTAAGGACTCGTAAATACTCGTAACTTACTCGTAACTATTCGTAACAACACGTAAACAGGTCGTAACTAGAACGTTAGTTGCTCGTAGTTATCCGTGACAACTCGTAACAAATCGTGGACTGTTGCCGTAAATACATCGTAATAACTCGTAATGATCCGTAATAAACCGCAAACAGCTCGTAATAACTCTTAAACCGGTCGTAAAAGTGGCCAAATCGTAAGGATCCGTGAAAGATCCGTGAATTTGTGCGATCCGTAAGGACTCGTAAGAAAAATCCGTGTATGTGAAGGGGGTATAACACAGATCAGTAGTGTCCGTAACACTGGCTCCTACTCTTTTCCAACCTCGATATTGAAACTTAAAAACAATGATGCATTTTATTTGATACTTAATTACATCTAACTGATATTGTTGAAATAGAATATTTAAATTAAATTACGCGTAAGTCAATTCTTTTTCTATCGTTTGAATTAAATATATGGAAAATAGCTTATATGTTTGCGAAATATCATATCTAGGAGACAACCTTCCAGGGAACGAGAATTTTCTTAATTCATTGAGAAGAGCAACTGTGTCGAATCCAATTTAAATTACAAATAAGTAGTATTTAGTTATCAAGATGTATTTTTACACCATCACACACTTGTGTTACATACACTACAAATGCCATTTATTAAATTGTAAAAAAAAATGTTATGCTTAGTTGAATATTATTATACTACAGCTAGTCCCCGGGGGGTAGTTACACAAAGCAAAGTAAATAAGAACTTTGAAAGCATTTTCATATAGCAGGAATGACACCGTTACGGACACTACAGAAAATTCCGCACAAAATGTATGATCGGAATGTGGGCATATATTGCTTTAAAGTTTGTATCTATGTTTGATTTTTTGTTTCTGATGATAGGACAACATGTCACTCAGAAAATATAACCAATTACCAATTAATATAATGCTAAACATATAAGAATTATAGAGGCAAAATTATGCACAAAGCTGTTTTTCAAAAAAGCGTTACGTTTGTCTCTTTTCACAGAAATAACCCCTGTATCGCAATTCGTGGGTCAATTCTCAAGCCGTAAAAAAAGTACTGAGTGGAGATAAAAAGGACTACAAGATGGCATGAAAAGATATGGCATATCTTGTGTAATTCCATAGTAAGACCTTATGAAAAAAGACACATTTTCAAAGTGCAAATGGGTAACAGCCCAAAATTGCTATTTTTGGCCCTCTATTACCATTCTCACACAGTGAACACAAATAAAAATTAAAACAAAAGTTGCTGTCTGATGAAGAACTCATATGGTCCAACATTTCAGGCCACAAGGCATTTGATTAAATAACTATGTGTAATCAGGAGATATGCGTAACACTGTAGGTCAAATAGTTGCACCCTGATTGTGGCTATACCGATAACTAAGAACGTAAATAACACGTTACAAAACACTTACGTTATATTCACATTTACACTTTCATTTTATGCCTTTTTAAATGATTGATTCCCTTCATTATGTGACTGCTATAATTAAGTTATTTCTGATTATATATATTATAAGTTTGGCTGCCCATCACGTTCAAGCTCTAGCAAATGGCGGTCTCCTTTGTTTTTCCGTTTTGAAATGATTGGTCAACTATGTTTTTTTTGTAGGGATAATTATTTAATTGATTTATATTATGCTTTGATTAAACAGTTTGTTGACTTTCGTTGATAATATACCTATAGTACCTAGTTTGTTTATTACTTTTTATGGTGTAGAAAAATGCAGAAATAAAATCAAACAAACAAATCTATACTGACAGCCCAATTACCACGAGCGAGAGACAAAAATCAGGTTAATGTTCGTATATATATCTCAAAATGATTGGCAATCTGCATGTTTAGTGAGAAAATAACGTTATTATTAAAGAGTATCCATCAAAAGATTGTGTACAGCTAGAATGTATAAAAATCAACCTCATTAAAAGAACTTGACCCGTCATTCTATTAGCTAAAGGATAAAGAGAATGAAATAAATAACGAATAACATAACACGGGGTACACGTAACCCCAGGAGGCGTGTGGAGGGCGCGATTGCTCAGTGATAGAGCAGTGGTCACGTAACTTGGGGTCCTAGGTTCGAAACCAAGTCGATGCGGTCGTGCCCTTTGGTAAGGCATTACTCCTCATTACCAAGTCCCTATGAGAGGACTTCAAGCCGTCAGACCCCTGGTTGCTTATTTACAAGCATACACATGCTTTCTTAGCAGTAAGGCAAAAGAGAGAGAGAAAAAAAAGTCGAAATTGCTATTATTTTGTCGGACTTAAGTTTCGTGGGGGCCGGGAATTTTGTTGTGGTAGGATGACAAGTGAAGCGGCAGAGGTCGTTATGCATTATTAATTTTAGATAGTTAACTGGCCCAGTCCTCTTCATTATTACACGAACTGGTTCTTATAATTCGTTTTAATAAGTTATGAGTGACTACACAATTAACTGTATAATACTCATTAACATCATTACTTATGAAATATACGGCGATTAAAACAAAGATCAGGTGCGGGCCCTATTTTATGCAAACGCGTACCACCGCATGTGTGTATAATTTGGTTTTTCCATGGTTTTTATTGATGCGTATAAACCAGATATGATTATTTACGAAAGACGTGACCCATTTTCGAACCTGAGTCTAATCATAGTTGCCCGAATTCACAAAGGAAGGTTTGTCGACAAACCAAGGTGTATGTACGTCATATGACGCGTTTTAGACCTTGGTTCAGACCTTGGTCTGAAATACATTTCACAAACAAGGTTTGTCGTCAAACCTAGGTTTATGTACGTCATATGACGCGTTTCAGGTTTGAGTTCAGACCTTGGTCTGAAATTACATTTCACAAAGGAGGTTTGCCATCAGACCTAGGTTTATGTACGTCATTAGACCCGAACTTTACAGACTGCTCAGAGGGAAGGTTTGTAATTTCTCAAACCTAGTCTGAGAGGTAAAAACCAATCAGGATGCAGCACTGCGTGCAGATAGATTTCGCTCGATTAATTTTATCCAAATATTTCACCGCCAAAATAAGCTGCGATATCGTCGAGGCTGGATACACTTGGTGCGATTGAAACCCCTCTATTTCTCGCTTCTTTCCATAAAGAAGTATAAAACCTGTTCATATAGCTTGAATCCATACTTTTCACTTTATGGACATTTCAATATTTGATATGCTTTATAACTTTCCATTAACCATGAAATGTTCGGTGTTTTCAAATCCGACGGCCTCTCAATTTTGTTCTCCAATCAGTCCCATGCATGAACATTTGTGCTGTATTTATTATCTGACTTTAAAATAGACTGCGATTCTTTGAATTCGTCTCGGGAAGATTTCATTTTGAAAAAAAAATATGGGAACAGCTTAGAATGATATAAGGCCTATCTAATAATAATATGATATATAAAACATTGAATAAGGTCAGGGTTAGCCTAGATTTAGGCGGCTGTCGCAAAAGGAAATCTTTCCATCGTCTCTTTCAAATCTTTTTCCCTTTAAATTCCAAACTTGATCATGCCTGAAAGTTACAAAAACAATGCAGAATGACCATTTTGTATTATTTCAGAAAATTCTCAAGATTGCTAGATCTAGAGACAGAGGCTAGGCCCTATGAATATGATGAAAATTTTAGAGTTCAGGGAGCTTCGAGCCCGAGTCCAACGCCCAAGGCGGCGACGGAGCTCGCACTCCCTGACCATAGGCTGGAGTTAGGCCTAGCCCGGCCTAGAGTAGACTAGATTATATAACTATAAGCCTATGACTATATCTGAGTATGACTTCATGTTTAATTTTGTCTTGTTGTCAAACAATGCCATGACACATGCCAATTAGACTAGGCCTAATAGTAGATGATACTCTAGGCCTAGTTATTAACAATTCATGATATGCCAATGCCAGGCTCTAGGCCTGGCAATGATGTCCATCACTTGTTTCACTGGTAAAAATGGCAATATAAATTTAAGTGGCTTCAACAATGCCAATGTTCCCCCAAAAAATGAATGACACTGACAAGCATAGCTTTTAATAAATTTAGATCTGGTTCTAGTTGTCTTAATTAACTGGTTTGGTCTCCAGAGCCAGGAACACCCACAAAGTCACAAGCACAAGTAACATTTCTTTATTAAAACAATTTATTGAAACATTTGTTTTTATTTTATCTTCACTCCAGTAAAGATGGTAGAAATGCAGCTGATTCAGCATAATGAGCTGGAGCACTTAGAGAAGGCGCTGGAGCAATATATAGCAGCACAACCGGGCAGAGGCCTCTGAGATTGGGAAAACCCGCTGGAGGATTACGAGGATGAGCCTTTTGTTTTAGATTGAGATACTTTGAATTCAAATTCAGTATTGGGAAAGTTACCGAAAATATGTCCAAACTAATTGATGAATATTGTTAACATTGCTATAAAAAAAAGGGCTTCTGTTGTAAAATCTAACCCTAGTGTCGTTAAATGCAACAATTCTTCATTTTACATTGACCGCCTAAATTCATTATTCGTTTGCCCCGCTCCACTGGTCTGCCGTACGACCGTACAATGCCATGCACATGTGCGTTTACATAGACTTAGTCAATTTCTAAGCATTTGTTGTCATATTCCATACATAGATAAGTTATGATATATATTCTGTCACATGGTAGGTGAAAGCATAATTTTCATAATTTGTGTGTGGGACATTTCCCAATAATATTTTGCTTTAATAAATGAGGAAATTATTCAGATTATGTGTTGGAAACAAGTTTGTTTTTTGTTGTTTTGTGTACTTAAAGTTTACAAAAGGTGCAGCCGTTAAGGAGATTAGAAAAGGCATGGAAAATGTTGTCTTTTATGTTAAACTGATTCACACCACATCTAGAAATCAGGATAATTTTTTTTTAAGTGACAGTGACAGTTGGGGATGCAAAAATATAATACCATAAACCAGCAAAAAAATGATTTATTTGAATGCTTGTTTTTTTAAATTTTGTTAAAAGGGTTATTCGATCTAAAGGATGCACGGTAAGGAGGGGACATGTCACAGTCATCTGTTTGCCGAGTAGTGAGGGATGCTTCCGAAGCTGTTGCCAGAAGAAAGGGACAAGTCATGAAGTTTCCTATAAGTTACAACAAGGCAAAAAAGTGACTACTATTCAGAAGCAGTTTTTTCTTTTTTTCCAGTACTTCAGATTTCCAGAAGTTGTGGGTGCTGTTGATAGGACATATTTTTACATCAGGAGCCATGGTGGGGCACGAGCCAGGTACTACATCAATATGAAGAACAGGTACTCCATCGATGTTCAGGTGAGAATAAATGAATACATCATGAGTGGATCCGGCACGGCTTTCCCTTTAGGCCCTTTTTTAGTTTGCAAAATTTCCACATAAGATTTACCCGCTCCAGTCTTGTGTATTGTACATCCATGCTAATTCATTGGTGACCAGTGCAATATTTCTAGTGGCCAATTTGAAGGGATCTACCAACTTTGTTCGCATGTGCGGAAAGTGATGAATAGTTCGTAATTCGTAAAATATATATTTTTGTAATTTGATTTGTCCTCGAATATTTTGTAAAAAATTCATGTTAAATGGATATTAAAGTAATATTCCCTTACCAGTACTCATTTCACTGCCTTTGTACACAGTTAAGATTATCCAATGGATAGTTAAACTTAAAAATCCTAACACATCTATCGTTCATATCTTTTTAACGAAAGGGAAATTTGAAAAATCTAAACTTGTTCCATTCTTCCATTGGAAATACGAAAATGACCTCTAGGTTTCTGATAATTTGTTGATGGTCATGGCAATTGGGCTACTATTTTCGCCATTGATCAATGAAAGAAAAAAACACAAAGAGAAGTATTTAAATCTGATCAATGGCAATTACCACTATATATTTTAAACTATAGAAAAACAAACAGGTTCATTTAGCATAAAAAGATGAGTGAGTGGTTACCCCCTTCCCCCCACAAAACATTTGTTGCTGTTGTTGATGTTTTGTTGACAGTGAGATATATTTTTGTTTACATTGTTACAAGATAAACAATGAAAAACATGAGTTAAAAATGAAGAAATACTTATGAAATCATCAGTCAATAAATGTACAGTAATAAGCATGATCTTCCAATTTTTGTTGTATAAATAGATATTGAAAAGCAATTATCAAATATTGTAATACATTTGCATTAATTACCATAAATAACAAGTGAAATTGATACATTTCACGGCCAATCTGCAGTGTGAAATGAGTGAGTTTTCATAACTAATGAGTGCTCAATGCCAACATGTTATTTCATATTGACAGATTGTCTGTGATCATGCTGGGAAAATAACTAGTAACGTTGCAAGGTGGCCTGGACTGGTAGCAGCCACGATGCCAGGATTTTTTTCTGAGTGTGCACTGAATTAACAGCTTGATGCTAGGGTAAATGAATAAGAGTTGATTCTTGGAGATAGACTATAGGGTAGGTAGATTATTTCTTCATATGAAAACATTTATTTATTCTTTTTCTTACTCAATCTCGTTTCCTTTCTTGTGACATGTTAAGAATGTTTATTTGGTAACAACTCGCATTAAGTAATTAATTCAAACGAGCTCATATGCTTTTAAATTTCAGTTCACAAATCACAGTTAATGTTTTTTGATATCTGGATGCAACTTGATTAGCTTGTTGTCAAGTGAAACCTCATGGTTTTTGTATTAGTGACACAGGATTGATTAATTCCTGACTATGTGTACAAAATATACATTATATCCTTTTCTATAGTATTACCCCCCTCCCCCTCCAAGAAAAAAGAAAAGTGAACAAGTTGTTATTAAGGATTTTGTTTATTATGTCCTTTCGATTTTGCAGGTATCCATGCTTTCTCTGCCTTTTTCTCATTCAGAGGGTCGACCACAGATGCGCTTTAAAGGTCATCTGTACTAGTTCGGCCAAAGGGGATTAGACAACCCAGCGAGGTCACTGACGGGTGGCTATCTCATTAACTCAGTTCAAATTAACATAAGAAAAAGAAGATCATGGGGGACCAACAGGCACAGAGTGAGGAAATTTTCTATATTGAGGGAGCAAGTAGCTACAAGTAGTACAGTGGGGCTTTAACACTTCACACACAGAAAAGGAAGATTTGCGATTGAGCGCATATTTATTAATGCAAGGATGAGGACGTTCCATGCCTCATCAATCTAAAAGAGAAGGTCTTCACTTCTTAATTTTTTCTATGCTTTCCTGTTGCTCATATTAGTGAAATTCACTTTGTGCAAATATAGCATTGGTTTGGCCAAGTATAGACTGAAACAGCCTCTTAGCTGTCAGGTAAAATAACCACCACTATCTATCTATTTAATGAGCTATACATAATTTGATTAAGGATTCCGCAAACATTTTCAATGTATACAGTAATAAGTTACAAAATACAGATTTAACTCAATTGCAACTGGAATTAGCTCCAAATGTATTTCAAAGTAGGGCCCCTCCCTGGTGTTCCCACAATACTTTGTAGTTATGCAGCATTACATCAACAATCCTGGTGTTGAACTGTTGATTATTTATCCGTTTAAACTATTGAGAGATAAGTTGATTTTTCATGCCAAAAACTTCTGATGTAGGCACTGTCCCATCAATTTTGGTATTCTCAAGTAATCGTGATCTCTGTTGACTTTCAAGCCCGCAAATCACTGAGGTAAATGACGGACATTATGTTTTTTTAAATTTGACATGTGTTAAAAAGTATTTGGTTTGTAGAGATTTTAAAGATTACTGATTGACTGCCTAATATCTGCTGATACAAATGTTTCAGTTAACAATACTAAAAGACTTTATAGTGAGAAAAATAATAATTTTTTGGTGACATAAAAGATTTACCACATGGTCTGAATGTAACAATTCAATTTAAGTGTTTTTTTTCCATGAATAATTACAAAAGATCAAGGTCCCCATCATTTAAAAAAAAAAAAAATTCTACTTGAGGTAAACAAGTTATGCGATTCAATTTTCACCTTGCATAAGGTCTAAACCTTGACCTGAAACGCGTCATATGACGCACATAATCCTTGGTTTGTCTACAAACCTCCTTTGGGAATTCGGGCCAATATGACCCAATTTCAAAAGTCACATTAACTTGCGCATAATTGTAAATTGTGAAACAGCACATGTGCTTGAATACATTGATTATGGTTTGTGAAACAAACATGTTTGAAATTCCATCTATTTAAAACAAAAATATAATTGCACACGTGGTTAATTGCATTTATTGTGATTGTATAAAAGTACAATTTGAATTGTCTAAATTCTCAGTGAATTACAATAATGATATTACTTTTGCGAATGTTTTGTCTTTATATAATCTGTGCTGGGTCTACCATGAGGTAAAGGTTACCTCTTATTTTACACATACTTTCCCTAACTACCAAAGAAATATTTTTGCATGACATAATCCTAAAACAATTCTTGGCTATAACATTTTTTACAAGTTTTTTCACTGAGCGGGGGGGGGGGGGGGGGGGGGATGGGAGAAATATTTTTGATGTTAGGTTTAGTTGATAAGTATTTGATGTTAGTCTGACGTTATTTGTAATTAAATGTTCTCTATAGATTAAAGGTAAAGACCAGTTATGGTCATGCAATTGCATTGTGAAAGAAACGTTGTGGAATCGATCAGAAAAGGTTGATCATCTAGCATCTAGCATCTGCAAGGTTCTGGAATCATCAAAATGATAAGAAATTTGGCCCATTCTTCGTAAAGTTACAAGCACTATACACAGAAAGATGTATATGGGACTACCCTATATCTCTCACAGTCCATGAGAGAAACAAATTTACCAAATATATGAATTAGAAGGCGGTTTCCCGGCAAATTTTTATCATCATGTATTAGTCAAAACATATTCTTTCACATGATTGGTAATGAGAGCTTCCATGACATTTTTTATCCTGAACCTGAAGGTGATACTCAAAAAATGAGGTGTCATATGTAAAAGCATGGTTTATCTCCATATTTCCAAAGGGACGTCATCTCGTCATTACATGTAGATCTAGGCCTAGCTACAATCGAGATCGGTGGTCGTCTGCGCTGCGTTTGTAGCAACCAAATTAATCGCACAAAAAATGAATGGTAGTCGCGCTGCGCACAAACTAAGTTATATAACACGTAAACCAAAGGGGATCGCAGTACTCTTACCCGCCTACCAGTCAATAGTCTTTTGAAAAGTGCCCTAGGGCGCTTTTCAAAAGACTATTGACTGTAAGGCGGGGCATGGCTAAAATCACGACTTCAATTTCGACCAATCAGATGGCTAGATTTCTAAAGTGAGGTATATAGAACATTATGTTGCGATGCAGGATTAAAACAACAACAGCACAATTTTGAATGAATGAATGAATTAGTTTTTCATTAGAGTACAAGGAGATTGTATTATATCGTATCCTGCAGAAATAGTTAATTACGAAGAAATTTGTCTTAAAGGGATCCGGTAACTTTGTCTCAGATTATGTAACAAAATTCTGGATTTGGCTCATGCTGCAATTAAAATTATAAACCTTTAGGTCAGTCAGGAACCCCATGAATTTTACAGGCCGATCGCCTGTCTGATTATCAAGATATTTATGATTAGAATTACAAATTTTGAAAACCGTTTGCTAAACGGTTTTCATTACACTACAGTCTATTGGGAAATACGAGTATGGTAAAAACTGGTCACTCAAAGATTTTTACTTTTTTGAGGCACTTCTTGATCATTTTGAAGCGTAATTTTTTTAGGGCTTCAATATTACACCATTTCACAGACACTGATAACCCGTAGAGCCGTGCATATCAGATTTAACATTGCCAGACGATCTCTTTAATGTTTCCTTTTTTGAAATGGCATAACTGAATGTAATTGTAATACAACTCTGAATTACGTTTCCCATTTTTATCGGGGTCGATTACGGCAATAATTAATAAACTTATATTTATATAATAGTAAAATAAACATGATAAACCCCCTCCCCCCAAAAAACACGTATATACATTTTTACTTCCTCGCATTTAATGCAATAGACTGCTAAGCAATTAGCGATTGTGACTTACCATCCAATCTGATGACTTTGAAATGGGCATCCTTTGCACCACGTAGCTCGGTGCGTCTCGCAACCCTCAAAGGAAGAGGTTGACCGTACCTTTGTGAAAAAGATCATGAAAATAGAAAAGGCGTGTACATATTAAACATGAAGCACCAATCAAAAAGAGAACAAACATTGAATGAACGTTAGCAAAAATAAGATACACATAATGATAATATAAAGAAATAAATGAATTTAAATAATTTAAATCAAAATATCAGCTTGAAAATTGGAAACATTTATGTTGTCAGTACTTCACTCATAATCTCCTGCAGTATTCAATTGTTTGGGAGTCAAAATATGTCGAGGAATCACCTCGTTCGGAGTGGAAACGTTTGTTGTGTGTTCGCGCGCGCGCGCGCGCGCGTGTGTGTGTGTGTGTGCGCGCGCGTGTGTGTGTGTGTGTGTGAAATAGACGTTGGTAAGCCTGAGAACAGAGGAATCAAATTACAAAAGAGTAATTTAAGCTCTACTTCGGTTTGGTGAGCACTTTTTTTTTTTTTTTTTGCTCCCGAAAATTTGAAAATCGCGCCGGCCGAAAAGTTGCTCAAGGGGTTCTCAAGGGGGGGGGGGGGGGGGGGGCCTGGATCCGCCACTGCTATGACTTGTATATCAGACCTGTTCTTGAATATGCGTCACATGTTCTGTTTTTCCGCCTTCTGCTCGACAATCCGATGACATTGAAAGGGTCCAGAAAAGTGTGTGCCGGATTGTTCCCGGCGGATACGATTCCTATCATGGAGCTTTGGACCAGGTTGATCTTGATCCTCCATACGCCCGTAGTGAGAGTCTGTCACTTACCTTTTTACATGGGCTTCTGACGTCAAGTGGCGACTGCGACTTACTTCCCGAACCCCAACGATCTCTAACGTGTAGACAATTACACAACACTAAACTTCTTCACGAACCAAGATGCAGAACCACTAGATATTATTAATCTGCTATTCCATCCATTGTTCGATTAATAAGCACTAATACACAAATCTGACGCTCCTTAATTGAATGCATGCTTCACGAAATGTATTATGGAGTACTCGTTCTGATAAGATTGCAGATCGATTTTATTTATTTTAATATTTTATTATTCTATTAATTTGGCCATTTTGGCACATACACTTTTGTCTCAACCCGAATATTGCAAATCAATTATATTACCTCGCGAAAAAAATCCTTAAAAAACAACCTGAATTCTTCCTATTAAACTTCCCAATTATAAGTCTTACCTGCACTTCTAAACATTTTTTTAAAGTCAACCATATTGTTTTTAATAACCTGTACAGTACTTAGGATATTTTATATATGCAGAATTGTATTACGCTACAAAATTGAGTTGGGAAAATAAATTGACTTAACTACGGTACTCCTTGTTACCTGGAGAAGCAGAAACCTCATAATATTTGGAAGTATCACTGTTGTTAAATCACTGGCTTTAAGTCTGATAGTTCATTTAATGATGGTAGACACGATTCCACCAAAGTGTCTGCAGAAATTGAATAAATTAGTTTTCAATTTCATTTGGAAATCCAAAATCGACAAGGTTAAAAGGTCCATACTCAAGATTATAGCCAAGGGGGGTTTACGTATGGTAAAACAGGCTTGGTAGATTAATGGATTAAAGTAAAGGTCAATGTAAAGATATGGTAATTATTGGCTTGATTTGCTCGGTAGCGTAAATCTTCTGTTAAACTGTAACTATGACCATAAATTATTCGATGTTCAGAAATCGCAACTCCCTGATTTCTATCTACAAGCCTGGAATTATGTGAAAGGTTTTACTTGTCTATTTATCTATCTAAGTATCTTCTCCCGGTTCAGAGGTTGATTGCAACATCTCTCCATTTCACTCTATCTTCTGCCATTCTGGTGCATTCTTGCAGTGTTAGTTCACTCCAGTTCTTGACATTCTCTTCCCAGTTGATTCTGGGTCTCCCTCTAGGTCTACTTCCTTCCACTCTTCCTTCCAATACATCCTTGAAGAGGTTTTGGTGCCTTTTAACATGACCAAAGTATTTGATTTTTCTCTCCTTAAGTAATCCTACTTGTGCAATTTGTTTACGCCCTGCCATGTGCAATATCTCTTTGTTGGTTTTCATTCGTTTCCAGGAGATTTTCATCATTCTTCTGTAGATCCACATTTCAAAAGATGTTATTCTATTTTCCATGGCCTTGTTTATTGTCCATGTTTCTGCTCCATACAATAGGACAGACCATACATAACAGTTTACTAGTCTCAGCCTAAGCGCAAATTTGACCTTTCTATTTGTGAATAATCCTTTCATTGCCAGAAATGTATTCCGAGCAATTTCTATTCTTCTTTTTATTTCTGCTTCGCATCTGGCATCATCTGTGATATTTTGTCGTAAGTAGATGTAATTACTGACTTGCTCAATGATATGTCCATCGAGTTTCAAACATATTCTAGGCTTATTCTCTGTTCTACTAAAAATCAGTGACTTAGTTTTCTCGACATTAATGCTTAGACCAAACTCTTCACTTTTGACTTTTACAATATCCAATACATGTTGTAAATCTGCTTCATTCTCTGCGCAAAGTACAGTGTCATCAGCACAACGTAAACTATTAATATTTACACCCCAACACTAACACTTTTCATATCTGAAATTTCCCTGAATAAAGTTTAGATATGAGACGTATGTTTTTACCATCTAGACTAATTTTTTGTAGGCTTTCAATCATTTTGTTGTGGTGAATTTTGTCGAATGCATTAGAGTAGTCAATAAAGCACACATATATTTCTTTATTTACTGCAATATACCTTTCTTTCATCATTCTCATACAGAATATTGCTTCTCTAGTACCACTTTGAGGTCTAAAGCCAAACTGTTCCTTACTTACTTCATTGTCAATTTGATTTTTTAATTCTGTTGAGAATGATCTTTAAGAGCAACTTGGTTACATGGCTCATGAGGATAATTGTCCGGAAATATTCACATACACATGCCTTAGGCTTCTTTGGAATTGGCACAAATATCGAATTTTTCAGATCTATATGACCTGTATAGTTTATCATTTGGCAAATACTAGTCAAATGTTAAATCCCAAATTCTTTTAAGGCCAAAAAATCTTCCCGTGTTATCACATCTGGCCCTTCAGATTTAGAAGTTCCCAGTGAATGCAGAGCTTGTTTAACTTCTGATTCAAGTATACTTGGACCCTCGTTGTCAGTGATTGGAAGTCCTGGACCTCTATCATCGTCAAATAGGTCTTGGATATATTTTTCCCATCTTTGTTTTATATCATCCTTTTCAAAGAGGGAAGATGTTCCATGTTGTGAAGTACACTTTTAATATTGATTTTGTCACGGATATCTCTTGTTTACTTGAAATTAATATCGACAGAGAGATAGACGTTGTAACAACGATCGCATTCTGGTGTATATACAAAATGTTAGTCATCCGGAATAAGTATGGATTTAATGAAAACCGTTTCAAACTAAGATACGTAATTTAAAGAGAAATCAAAAACAGAATTGTTGTATTAAAATCAAGAGCTTAAAAACCAGACCAGAGGTTGCCAAAGAAACTGTTACAAGCACTTTGGATGAAAAGTATCAAAATATTTTATAGTTGAGAAAAAATATGTAATTTCTATTGATAATATTGTGCGTCAATTCTATTTGTTTTCACAACTTTATTTTGATGTTTGAATGTAAATAAACACCTCATTAGAGGCACATAAAAAAATAAAAAAATATATTGTTTTAATGGTATATAAATCTAAAATACTCGCATAGAGCCATTATTCTTAACAACATTATGTATATGTATAATTAAAATATAACCACGTCTCTAATTACTTTGTAATATATGTCCTTTTAATGTTTTATTGATAAGGCTATTATTTTAATCCTAATGGTACACCGATCGGAAACAGTTTTATAATGGAATTTCTAATTTTGTACTAAATTGTAATACTGGTTCGATAAACATATCAATAGTAAACTCTTATTTGACTATCAACCATATTTCATTCTTTTTTCTTTCTTTCTTTTACCTTCTTCTTATCTTCTTATCTTTTTCTTTTTATACTAGGCCTATTCGTCATATAAATTTAGTGACTGAATGTCTAAATTTCATATTTGCCTGACTTACATTGTATATTTTGCATGTATTTTATATGTTGCAGTTTTATTTGTAAATTCAAGATGTGTCAGCTTTTAGCTGTGACTTTTAAATTTTTACCAATAAACCTTGTCAATTAAATTAAATTCAATATAAAAGAGGCTCAAAAAGTCAAATAGACCCCATAAATCCCAGTGACTATGCATACTTTTTACCAAAAAGAGGGACAACTGCCATACTACTTGGACAACGTTGTGTACTGAAAAAGAGTATACCCAACTTTGGTGGCTTCTTACCAAGAAGTTATATTCTATTTGACCTCGAATCACGTTACATGGTAAAGGGTACACCCACAACAAAAAGTGAGTCATTTGACACATTTAAGCATAATTTTCGTGAGTCAGGTGTAAATTGACTCATTAGTAACAACCAATGAGTCTCTATTGACTCATTTATATTTCACCAGTGTGTCAATCATGAGCTGACGCATTTGCAAAATGCTTCGACTGACTCACATGGTCGTAAAAAATGAGTCAAGATCGACATAAGAGCATTTTAGAAGAAAAAAGTGAGTCAACTTGAAAGTGAGGCTGTATGCATGCGCGCGCATGCTTTCGTGACGTCATCCAAAATGCGCATTCTCGAGCCATATTTGAATTCCCGATCGACGACGCGACGTCGCCATCTTATATCCTGGATTCAGAAGAGTTTTGACTGCAGCTAGTGAAAAATTGGTACGCATAATTATTCATATGGTTTTAAACGATGATTTTTATGACTGGATTCGTGGGCTGAATCTTCTGATTATTATACAAATGATGCATGCGTTCATTTTACGATATCCGCACTCGAGTTGATGAGGCTGTGTGTAACTTAACTATCACTATGAACATGACTGACAATGAGAGCGGACAAAATATACAGTTCCTCAGGTAGACAAAGGAACATCCCTTCACTGCTATTATGTAAAAATGTGTAGAACAGGTGTCACATGCATATTCACCTATAGCTGTGAAGGGATGTTCCTTTGTCTACCTGAGAAACTGTATATTTTGTCCGCTCTCATTGTCAGTCATGTTCATAGTGTATAGATTCTACTGTATCGCACGAAGCCGTGTCGAATGAAAACATGCATGATCTTGCATCATTGTTTTATACAACGAAACTCCTAGATCCTTGTTATTTGATGTAAAACGAATTAATTCAAGATTGTTTCGTGACAGTATGGGTGACAAATAAATCTCAAGTTAAGGCTTAATTTAGTGCGTACAAAGTAGATTTTTCAGATTCGGGTAGCGGGACCACCGATTACATCGCTAAAATGTGATATTTTAGGATATATTTTCCATGTCAAATGTGGACAGTGACTCTGGCATGGTATGGTATGTGTGTGATAGGCCTAGGGAGTATAGTAGGGGGGTCTATGTCATGATGCACCCACAACAAAAAGTGAGTCACCCTTACTCAAATTGATGAGTCACTGGTTTGTCCGTACAGCGAAACACTTGAAGGATCATGTGAGTCACTATGACTCGATACAAATGAGTCTTATTTATCTAAGAATCACTTCAAGTGAGTCTTAAAGACTCATTTGTATCGAGTCATAGTGACTCACATGATCCTTCAAGTGTTTCGCTGTACGGACAAACCAGTGACTCATCAATTTGAGTAAGGGTGACTCACTTTTTGTTGTGGGTGTAACTGATATCCTGTCTAATGATACCATATTTACAATTGGGTTGCGACAGATGATTGATCAGCAGGCTTAAACAAGGTATTGCACCAAGTTTGGGCTGAAGCAATGAATCCGGGTCAAAAGCCGTTATGTGTGCATTATTCTATTCCAAACACATTTGGTCACTTATTCACATTAATAATTAGGAAGCTAAATAGAAAAATGTGTTAATATCAACTAAACCTATAGTCCAGAATCTGCCCGGTCCTCTATAATTCCCCACACACTTGATTCAAGCCTTCGAAGATGGCGTTATCAACAAACTCATAATTATGCTCACCAGCCCAGCCTGGCGTCCTTATTTAATGATCACGCCATCATCGGCTGGTAGCAAGTAAGTAGGGAGAGGTAGCGTTAGTGTGGTGGAGATCAAAATTAAATAGGCCAGATTCTGGACTACTAAACCTAATGAAATGCTTATTACTAGCAACATTTATTAAAGATATTTCTTCGTTATGATGATTACAGTCTTGACTTCATTCGCAGCTCTTGTTTAAGGTAACCCTTCTCATTCATTTATACAAAATTGATAAAGTTTTGTGGGATATTCAATTTATTCGATATTTGTCAACAAGTTCCCTATTCGAGATAAACACCTTATGCTTTCTTACGAAATGACGCAACGGACAAGTAAGCAGGGATAACTTAGATATCATGAGACAAGAAGAAGTTGGCTGGCTGTTTGAATAATTTAAGGTTATCCTATGGACTGAAACATGTGGAAGATTAAATACATTGCATTATTTTACACAATGAAGCTTTGATGCTCGATATAAAATTTGACCTTTAACACTATTTAAGAAGCACATGTATATCGCCTGACCCAGTTTAGTTCCATCGGCCGACACATAGTGCAAGGCGATTTTGACAAAGCTTTTTTTTTACAGACCCTGGTGCTCTGTCCCCCGTGGCAGAAATATTATGAATAGGGTGTTATTGGACAGAAAACGAGCTACTCATCATCATGAAATAGATTTCAAATTTATAGTGGTTATTACTTATTGATTAGGAACTACCAAAGTTGGATATAAATGTTTATATATGTTTGTATACGCACTGTATAAGAGATACATGTAGCGACTAGCCAGTCCAATAATTGAATCGCGTATTTTAAACGTTGTTTTCAAACGAGCAAAAAGGTTCGTTTTGATATGTGTTCACACAAAACGCGTTTCTTGCAAAGGTAATATATACCGACATGGCGACATGCCATCAACTTCCGGGCTTGAAAAAATAACCTGCGCCAGTGGATATACAGTTCAGTGTTTAAGGCTATTTGCTTGTAGTTCTAGGTATGTTGTGCGAATGTTAGCTGGTTTAATGATAGACGATCGCTGTACCGTTGCGTTTTTAAGGGCTTAAAATGCAAATTATATACAGCTCTGTTGCCTTGCTCCCTCGCGTATAAAGAAGAGTAGATAAGCTTGGGCGGGGTCATTATTTGCCTCGGCCGCCATAATCGCTAGATATGCCACTGGTGGTCACTGGTCATTTCCGTCACTTTTAAGATCAGCACTCATTCTTACACATAATATTGGTGTCGAACTTACGATGGGCCGTAAAATATGACACGAATTGTCATTTTGGGCCAACAAATCAACAATACAACCAGAACGTCGTGAATGAGGTAAATAAACCTGGCTTTTGTTTTAATCTGCGCAAAATTCTAGCTCGAAATAGTCTATTAAATTGTTCCCATCTTTAATCATGACTGAATTAAATCCAACTCGAATCCTCACTGCACGCTAAGATTTCAAGTTTGTTACCGGATCCGAGCTTGATAAATGAAGAAAACATGTAGATTTATCGAACACAATCGCTATAAACTCTTTTACTTCTTCTGTCTGCCTATCTATCTATTAAAAAAAACTTAATTTGTCACTTTCATATTCAAATTTATGTTTGTTTCTTTCTTAGGGACCTAGTGACGAGTTATTCAATTAACATGTTTTAATGATTGAACTACAATACTCGGAATCCAGTCTGCAAATACTATTTGTTGCTATGTCGGGCAACCCTTGTGCAAGTTTTCAGGCACTTTCATTCATCTGTTACCTTCAAACGTGCAGTGATAGTAGAATTGCGCGGCTTGAAACCGTTTCGGAAATAAATTACAATTACAAATTGCACGAACAGAACCCGTGAAAGGTCATTCAAATATAGATATGCAAAGGCGTATAATGCTCTTCCTATTGATGTTAAACCTTTTAACAGTGTTGATATCGAACATTGCTGCCCTATAGAACCCCGGGATTAAATAAAGAGTCATACTGCACTCTCTTTATCATTAAATAGTTACCTTCCCGATTTTTCTTTATATTGCCTGTCTCCTTTCCGTTTTTCTTTGGTATCGATAAGTTTGTTGCATTATATGGTACTGTTTGCGTTAACTTTGACCCCTCTGAAAACCAGCGATATCATATTACCAATGCTGAGCAGGGTTATTCATCCATACGTATTATTATGTATATATATATATGTATCGCTTTGACTGTTTCATCATGGTTTTTTTATACGGAAAATAAATAAAACTACTACTACTTGTCTGTCAAGAACAACCTTATTTTAAAAACTAGCATACAATTTGTAGTAAGTTAAACCGATCTAGAATGTCAAAACGAGTCATGGTATAGTATTTGCAATAAGCGGATTCAAATCACATCCAGCGAATTAATGACGAATTTTGTAATAACCGGAAACTTTTTATATTCAAATCCCATTGGATAGTCATCAAATGAAAATTTGGGTTAGAAGCACGAGTAGTGACTAAAAAATATCAAGCTTTCCCGGAATGGAACTTTGAAATGCTTCATAAACTAATTAAATCTGTTTTCTATATTCCAAAATGTATATATATATTAGGTTAATAATGCAAAGATCTTATTTTTTGTTATACGAATAATAAGAAAAAAATAGCCACTTACAGTTGCCGTGCACTTCATGTAAGAAAGGTAACTGAGAAGCGGATAGACCAACCCACCAAGCCAGGCCAGAATCGTTACTGCATGATTCTACTTCAATAATTTTGTTCCATAGGGTCTCAAAAAAATAATCTTACTGCCTTTTATTGCAAAACATCTAGCATTACAAATCACCCAATGCATATTGAAAAGAAAAAAAAACATCCATGAAATTCATGGCATTCTTATAAATGGGAGGATAACCGTAAAGATTTCACCACTCATATCATCAATAGTGCCACCTCTAGATCTATAAATACAAAAAAGTCTCTGAATTTGGCACACAATAGCCAATGGGCCTCGTTTTGCGCATACAAACCGGTATAGTGATTTCCGAACCTGAGAGGTGTCATTTAGCGGACCATACTGGTACACTTTTACAATATATGTGTAATTTTCTGTATGAAAATCCACACTATATCACTTTCGACATATTTCAACAAAACTTAGCAGTATATTATTGTTTCTACTAGTTGACAATCATAATGTCGAAAAGACACACAGTTTGTAGGGCAAATATTATCACCTTTTTCAAAATTTAAAAAAATCTTTAGTGGAAACTAAGTTAATCGAATAACAAAATAAATTCTTTACCAATTATAAATCGGAAAAGTAACTTTACTTATTCTTATACGATGCCTAGATTAAAAGATATGCAAATTATTGAATTAAACAACAAACTTCAATAAGGCTGCAAAAAGGCAATAATCCAGATCCATTAGACACGATTTGGCAATAAAAACATATAAATTCGTAAACTATAGACCCTTCAGGAATTACAAAATGCCTGATTTAAAAAACCTATCTCGATGGTGCATGGGGACCCCCATTCCCGACTAGACTAATCTGAATACACCTGTCATGACTTGGCATGATCTGACTACATCTCTACTCAGATCATTCACACATTCACAAAAATATATATTCAAAGGCATTTAAATATGCATACATTTACAGACATACACTTATAGATATGTTTACTGAGTTCTACAAATTTCCTTTCGTTGTTAATGTTGGAAATTTGTTATATCTTCAAAGAGATCATTATAATCCCTATTTCGATTCACCAAAAAAGTATTATGATCGACCTGATTTTTATGCCCTGAGATAAATCTTACCCTTTCGCTCATTGTCACGTGGGCCGTAGTCAAGGTGATCACATCATAACGGCAATCTGCAAAAAGGAATTAAGCATCATTTTCAACCATTATGATGACTCGATTCAGGTTATTACGGTTATCATTCACTGATGAGTACTAAAGTCAAAACAAAAAATACAGATAAAATCAAGCTCCGGTCATGCAATCGTAAATGTTAAAGAAGATGACTGGAAGCAATCGAAAAAACTGGATTATGTAGCACAGAAGAAGAAGTGTATAATGTTAGGTTTTGAAATCGTCAATAAGAAATTGTTGAAGTCAAGTTGAATGTCACAGGCACTGTTTACACAAACGCGCATGGTCTTCACAATCATCGGGCATGAAAGTTTGGTCAGAATATTTTTTCCACATTTGAAGAGCAATCCTTTTTAGTGGACTAAAAGTGTTTTCCACACCAAAATGAAAAGAATGTAAAAACTCACAAATTCTTTTTCGTTTTTTTCTTCTTCACATATCCCAGAACTCAGTTCTTTCACTTCAAAACAAAATATCAAATTAACCTTCTGAACTTCCGAATGTTTCATAGCCACAACATTATTTGGTTAAGCCATATGTGTGCAGTTATACGACATACATGACATATGCTTGCGCAGATACATTTGGCTTTTGGTTGTCATTTCTTTGTGTGCGTATAGGTTTGTGCTTATAGTATCTTCACCTGATAATTACAATTTAATTTATTGGTAAGTATATTTAATTTTGATCTCCACCACACTAACGCTACCTCTCCCTACTTACTTGCTACCAGCCGATGATGGCGTGATCATTAAATAAGGACGCCAGGCTGGGCTGGTGAGCATAATTATGAGTTTGTTGATAACGCCATCTTCGAAGGCTTGAATCAAGTGTGTGGGGAATTATAGAGGACCGGGCAGATTCTGGACTATAGGTTTAGTTGATATTAACACATTTTTCTATTTAGCTTCCTAATTATTAATGTGAATAAGTGACCAAATGTGTTTGGAATAGAATAATGCACACATAACGGCTTTTGACCCGGATTAATTGCTTCAGCCCAAACTTGGTGCAATACCTTGTTTAAGCCTGCTGATCAATCATCTGTCGCAACCCAATTGTAAATATGGTATCATTAGACAGGATAAGTAACATACTTATATCGTTTGTAAATTCGAACGAGCGTAGGGTTAGGGTTAGGGTTAGGGTTAGGGTTAAATTAGGGGCACGTTTAATGATGAGAGGACAAGAGACACCTAGTAGAAAAGAAAAGGAACATGTGTCAAAGTACGATGGTTAATTATCAGAGGTGAAAATGAAGCACATCTTACATCGGGAAAGAGGCAGTCACCAGGGATGAAAAAAGGCACCTATGAGAATAGGAAATGGGCATTTGTTGACGGAAATGGGACACCCATCATATTTTGATAGAGGTATTTATTAGAGGTGAACAGGGGATAGGTCCTTTATTAGAAAGGAAAAGGGGCACGTGTTATTATTAAAGGGAAATTACCATAAGAGAAAAGTGGCACTTATCGCACCTGACAAGGGGCACTGACCAGAAATGAAAAGGGGCACTTATAATAAGTGATGAAAAGGAGTAACTTCTCGTACCTGAAAAGGGTCATTTACCATAAATGAAAAGGGGCACTTATAAGAATGAAGAGGGACACTTTTCATTAGTGAAAAAGGGCATTTATGAGAAGGGGGAGGCGCTGTTATATTTGTTGATGGGGGAACTTATCATAAGGAAATGGGGCACATGTTAAAATCAAAGGTGCGCTTATCTGAGTTCAAGCTATTAAAAGGGGAAGTTGCACTTCTTACAAAGGGAAAGGGGCACTTGTCAAAGTAAAAGGGGCAATAGTCACAAGTTAAGAGGGGCACTTCTCGTACCTGAAACGGGGCACTTACTAGAGTTTAATAAAGGCACTTATGAGAATGGAAAAATTGACAATTATTGCTAAGGAAAATGGGCACGTGTCGAAAAAGGGGCAATTATCAGAGGAGGAAAGGGGGAGGGGCATTTTTTATATTGGAATAGGGACACTTTTCGAAGTTAAGGGGCACTTTTCCCATGTAAAAAAAGGTCACTTTTGGGGTACTTGAAAAAGTTTTTTTTTTTTTTTGGAGGGGGGGGGGGGCACTGTGTCCCCCTTCCCCCGGGAGGGCCACCTCTGACTGGCATAGAATAATTTTTGAATTCCTTTATATTTATATTCTACGTTCATTCAGCTTTCCATTGACATAAAGTTGTACTTTCATCGGATAGGGTCTTTAAACAGTCTATCCTTAACAAAATGATACAAGTTTCAAATTAAGCAGATCGCAATGAAGAAGAATGATGATCAATAAAATATAAATATCTGATTACTCACCCTTTCCCGTTTCCATTTTTTGTCCTTGCATGAGTTGTACCAGACATTTTACACCCATGATGTAGCGAACAGTCACACGTACAGCATCATCGCTACGCTTGCTAATTACGTCTGTTATGTTGGCTATGAATGTGTCACAATTCAAGCATAGAAATCTACGTGACTGATCTGATATCAAGAAAAAAGGAACAGAGCATTTCTCTGAGTTGTTGATGATGCTGCAAGTCATTATTATTATCACTATTTTTTAATTTTTTTATTACTATTATTATTATTATTATTATTATGATCAATACTATTATTTAATGATAACAATTATGATGATAATAATATTAATAATAATAATAACAATAATAATAACAATGATAATAACAATGATAATAACAATAATAATAACAATAATTATAGCAACAAATATTAATAGTAATAACAACAATTAAACATCAAAAACAGCTACACTAATACAAATGATAGTGATAAAAATTATATTTATAATATACGTATCAATATAGATAGTTTATTGGTTTCCACAATACCTAATTTTACAAAGAATGTAACAACATATTGAAAATGATTGAAATATAATAATAATAATAATAATAATAATAATAATAATGGGTTCTTGTATAGCGCTCATGTTAGTCATATTTGACCCTCCTGGGTAATTATTACCCTGGCTTTCGCACGGCTGCCATACGGCGCTCTAGCATTTCCTACCAGGTACCCATTTACTTTACCTGGGTGGAGTGTGGCAAATGTAGATCAATGTCTTGCCAAAGGACATTAGTGCGGCGGCAGGACTCGAACTGATAATAGATAATAACTCGTAACACTATTCAGAGAATTGTCCTTCAGTTGAACTTAAGAGGTTTAGTGGCGGAGCCTATGGAAAAGCAGGGCTTGTTGTGGATAAGCTCTTTAAACTACAAATGACTAAATACTAAGGTAAGATTTATAAAATACAAATACACGCTAAAACATGGAAAAGGAGATTACAGGGATACATGAACCGATACTCACAATTAACTACAAAAGACAAGGGAAAGGAAAGGGGAGGGAAAGGGAAGGGAAAGGGAAGGGGAAGGGAAAGTGAAGGGAAAGTGAAGGAAAAGGGAAGGGGAAGGGAAAGGGAAAGGGAAGGGGAAGGGAAAGGGAAGGGAAAGGGAATATATCTGCAGCTTGTTAAACAATAGTGCAACGTAGTTTGTTCTCAATATGAGTAGAATATGTACATGGTTGGCATGGCCATATCGTTATTTACACATTGTAATAAACCAAACTATACAGTTTGGAGACAATAATAGTCAGGAATCAGGAATTACAATATGTTTTCAAATAATAAAATTTCAATTTTCTTCTTAATACATGGACACTAACAGAACTTTTAATCACAGAATCGAGAGAATTCCAAAACTTGGGACCTGTATATACACTGTTGGTCATGATGGTGGAATAATTATTTTTACCCCAATTTATGGAATGATTTTGACAAAGATTTATTCCTAATATATCTAGATAATAGTATACATTCTCAGATGTTATGGAATAATAATTTGTGAGTGTTTGTTTTGCGTGACTGCTAAAGCATGTGTCTGCTACTATGCTAATCAACTTGGGGACATACGTCCTTAAGTCATAACTGACAGAAATAAGGATTAATGCCTCACAAAAGGGCACTAATATAGCTGATCGACGCGGTTTTTATCCTGGGGCCTCACAGATACGAGGTCATTGCTTAGCCACTGAATCATGACTGTACACAGCGGGAGCTAGGGTACGGGGCCCCACAAGTACAAAACACAAAGAAAATGCAATGAATTTTGCCCCGATCCCCGACAGAAAAAATTCTGTGTGTGGCTAGCCTTGAACATAATGCGTGGCCCTACAGAGGAAATTTTCCTGTTGAGGACCGGGGAAAATGCAATAAATTATTGATTAACTATGGTTCTTCATGTTCCTTTAATGTTTTTACTACAAGAAGTAAACTTATTACAATACTATTCTCTTTTTTTAGCATTCCGAAGCAGGTTTGTCAATGTATTATTATAAGTTGTGTACTTCAAACGATTTTTATTTGTGGGGTTACATTTGTATTTGTAGAACAGCCTATTTTTCCTGTTAATTGATTTCAAAAGAGGAGAATTAACCCAAAGCATTCAAAGAGTCTTTTTGTAACCTGAAAGTTTGTTATTCTGAATCGGGAAAACTTCATTGTAAAATTGAATAAAATATTCAAAAAATTCTCATAAGATATATTTACGTCATCTGTATTTAAGACCATGGTCTTAAATGACAACCCCCCCCCCCCCCCAGGAAAATTAACCCCTGTTCATTAAAGGGGAAGTCCACCCCGATAATAAATCGTTGTTGGGGGTAATTGTCCTGGGGGGGGGGGGTGATTGTCGAAGAGGGAAATTTCGTGGGGGGGGGGGGTAATTGTCCTAGAACCATCTTAAAGTGACTTGGGAACATTGCCTCAGATTCTGAAACAAAATCCAGGATTTTGTTTCAAAATGCTGCAAGCTGATGCTGCAATCAAAATTATAAACATTTAGGTCAATTAGAAATCACATGACTTTTATATGCCGATCGCCTGTCTGATTATCAAGATATTTTTTATTGGAAATCGAATTCAAATTTTGAGTTTTCCTAAGGTTTTTTTAAATAACACTACAGTCTATTTAGGAAAATGAGTATGGTAAAACCGGTCACTCAAAGGTTTTTACTTTTTGAGGCACTTCATGATTATTTTGAAGCGCAATTTGTTTAGGGCTTCAATATTCACCATATCACAGACACTGATAACACGTAGGGCCATGCATCTCAGATTTAGCATTGTTAACCGAGGCCTTTAAGATCCATTGGAGGTATTAGCCTCAAACTTGGTGATAGTATGTATCAACATAGAAAGGCAGTCTCATTAAATTTCAGGTAAGTATGTCAAAGATCGTAGAGGTCAATTTATGAAATTAAAGGTTCTTAGCTTTGCTATCGCAATATCTAAACACGGTGGCAATTACTTTTGGGGGCTAGTAGGTCAAGATCATAGTCGTCAGTTGACATTTGATGCTTTTTGCTTTCATTGTGATATGCCATGAATAATTCCGTCCATTTCCTATAATTCAGGGCGGAGGCATGCATATAGGAGAAGCAGTCGCATTTTTCTAGTTCCGGGCTACCTTGCAGTCTTGTCGTGTCTTTACTACAGATGCCATTATTTTCACCGCCCTTCTGCCTGTAGTCTTTGACCGTAAAATTACTGGGAATATATATTGATCCTTATTCAAGACTCAGGGATCAACCGTCAAACCCCCTTCACATACACAGATTTTTCTTACGAGTTCTGACGGATCGCTAACTCGTAGTCGATCGAAAGCATCCGTAAATAACTCGCTGGTATCCGTAAAATAACTCGTCGAAACTCGCAACAACTCGCAGACACTGTTATAAGGATCCGTGAAAGATGAGGCAAATTTTTGACATGTCAAAAGTCTTCTTACGATTGTCCACGGATTGATTTTTCCGTAAATAACTTGTAACAATGCGTAAGTATCGTGAAACACTCGTACACTGCTAGCAGCAATATGTTACCATCCGTAACCTGCTTGCAAGAATCCCTAAATGACTCGGAACAGTTTTTGTAACGATTTGTTACAGTTAGTTTACGATTTGATTACGGATTATTTACGGATTTACGATTGCTTTCGTGTTGTTTGCGATATCATTCGGGTCGTGTTACGAATTGTTACGAGTTATTACGAGCACTTTATGTGTAAGAGTACTTTACGAATAGAAACGTATATACTTTACGTATTCTTGTGCATTGTTTACGATTTGAGGAACGGTATGAAAGCGCAAAATCTTAAGGACTCGTAAATACTTGTAACTAACTCGTAACTATTCGTAACAACACGTTAACAGGTCGTAAGTGCCTATAAGTTACTCTTAGTTATCCGTGACAACTCGTAACAAATCGTTGCAGTTTGCCGCAAATATATCGAAATAACTCGCAATAATCAGTAATAAATCTTCAATAGCTCGTAATAACTCGAATAGCTCTTAAATTGGTCGTAAACGTGGCCAAATCGTAAGGATCCGCGAAAGATCTGTGATTTTGTGCGATCCGTAATGACTCGTAAGAAAACTCTGTGTATGAGAAGGGGGTATCATTAACCTTCTCTGGGACTCCACAACGCCGCCGACTGGTTATACGGGATGCGTATTTTTTATTTACACGTGTTATACACCCTTCACATTCACAGATTTTTCTTAAGAGTCCTTACGGACCGCACAAATTCACGTATCTTTCACGGATCCTTACGATTTGGCCACTTTTACGATCATTTAAGAGTTGTTACGAGATATTACGAGCTATTTACGGTTTATTACGGATTATTACGAGTTATTACAATATATTTACTGCAGAATTCCACAACTTGTTACGAGTTGTCACGGATAACTACGAGCAACTAACGTGTTAGTTACGACCTGTTCACGTATTGTTACGAGTTAGTTATGAGTATTTACGAGTCCTAACGATTTTAAGCCAAAAAATAACAACTGAAAATGAAGTGTTCGAATTTGCAGCTTTTATACCTATCCCCAAATCATAAACAATTCGTAAGAATGCGTAAAGTATACGTATCTATTCCTAAAGTACTCGTAACTGCACGTCAAGTGCACGTTATAACCCGTAACAATCCTTAAAGCCATCGTAACCGTAACACGACCCATATGAAATCGTAAACATCACGCAAGCACTCGTAATAATCCGTAAACATATCGTAAACTAACCCAAACCGTAAACTAACCGTAACGAATCGTTAAAAAAATCTGTTACGAGCCATTTACGGTTTCTTGCGAGCAGTTTACGGATGGTTACGTGTTGTTGCGAGCGGTTTACGGATGGTTAAGGTTAAGCTATTTACGAGCTATTTACAAACAAATCAATCCGTGGACAATCGTAAGAAGATTTTTGCAATGTCAAAAAATGTGCCTCTCCTTTCACAGATCCATAAGAGTGTCTCATCCTCTCCAAGCGCTATAGTTCTCCTTAGAACTATAAGCTAAGAAAGATAACAAACAGTCCTTTTCAGGACTACACACCCCCAAGAAAGATTACCGAGTCAGAGTCCTTTTCAGGACTCCTCAATCCTCTCTCTCTCTCACATGGTGCACTCGCAAGCCTACTGTATAACCCTATCAAATCGTCAAAAAAAATAGTTAGGGGTCATTTACGTATTGTTACGAGCTATTTACGAGCTATTTACGGACAAATCAATCCGTGGACAATCGTAAGAAGATTTTTGACATGTCACAAATGTGCCTCTCCTTTCACAGATCCATAAGAGTGTCTACGAGTTGTTGCGAGTTGTGACGAGTTCTTTACGGATACCAGCGAGTTATTTACGGATGCTTGCGATTGACTACGAGTTGGCGATCCGTAAGGACTCGTAAGAAAAATCTGTGTATGTGAAGGGGGTATCAACAAATTTGCCTCCTTGCCTCTCCTTTCACGGATCCTTAAGAGTGTCTGCGAGTTGTTGCGATTTGTGACCAGTTATTTTCGGACACCAGCGAGATATTTACGGATGCTTGCGATTGACTACGAGTTGGCGATCCGTAAGGACTCGTAAGACAAATCTGTGTATGTGAAGGAGGTAAAAGCGATTTTAATTTCAATTAATTCCAATGAAACCGCTTGCAAAGAGTCTATATTGGCTTGTGCTAGCTCGCGCTAACTCGCGCGCAATTTGAGGCGGCGTACATGTGGGGTTAGATCTACTTGTCATAAACATCACATTTGCCTTTCTTCCCCAGAAAAAGGAGTTAAAAAAAATAGAATCATACAACTTATAGAGACTGCAACAAATTATATCAATAGCACGTTATTCAATGTTGATGTTTCTAGGTGTATAACTACCACTGTTACTTTATTACATTGCGACAAATTATAAGTTTAGAGGTACTAAATTTACATCAAGGGTAATTATTGCTTAACTTTTCCCTGGAACATTTGATTGTTCATGTAAACATGTTTGTGTTTTTAATCTTCAAATATTAATATTATTCTGCATCAAAGATAACATTTTCAATTCTACTTTGGTTTAAAAATGCATGAACTCACTTTAATACATAATATTTTATTAATTTTTCTATATACCAATAATAATAATAATAATAATAATAATAATAATAATAATAATAATACTAGACTTTAATTCGTCACTTTGACGAATTAGGTGATACGAAGCTATTTTTGTATCATGAAAGTGTGCCGATGATGATCTAATGATAATATTCATAAATACGATAGTGACGATATTGATGATGATGAAATTTTGGTTTTAAATGACGATGACCATGATTAAAAGTGGTATAGCGCCCCCTTCAGGTATTCCATAGAGAATTGTTATATGATTAAACTATTAATTTACTAAACAAGCTCAAATTTTCGCCTGATTGCAGAGCCTACCAATCATTGAACTGATATTTCGACGCACTACATACGCAACATATTGAACAAGTCTAGACTGGAATGTAGTATCAATCACCTCCCTTAGGCATAACACGCATATTTAGGAAAAATTTGACATATGTCGCCTTTAATCGGAATTTTTACCATAATGACGTCATCAAAATGAATAAATATTGGTAATGATCTTGTGGTGTATTGTCTCAGCTAAAACATATCAAAATTTAGAAGTAAATCGATCAATATTTACAGAGATACATTCGATTTCCCATAAATATGCTGACGTCAAAATGTGCGTAGTCGTATTTTGACTTCCAAGGCTATTATAATGACGTCACGATGTACTTAATGGCCAAATGAGACATGAAATCATATCTCCTACTCATACTCTATCCAAATATAAAAAAAGAATGGGGAGTCTCTAGTCATCCCAAAGAGCTATAATGGGACTATTTATAGGCATGTTTTTGCCCATATATGCTATGTTTTGCAAAAATCGCGCGTACGGACGGTTATCTTGAACGGACGCTCATTCCGTTATTAATAGTGATAAAGAGATGAACATGGTATCAAATTGTTCGGAAAAATATGAGGAATATTCTGTCAAAAGTTTTTGCGGAGGAATTATTTTTCGTTCGGCCGTGACGAACAAAAACGTCCAAAAATGCGTGTTTTGCGCGATTTTTTATGAAATGCTTATAATGGCCTGAAACGTGTGCAAAAAAAATTTAAGACGATTTTGAGGAATTTTAAATTTTACGCGCGCGTTAACGCGCGCACCTACGCGTACGCGCATTTTTGCGCGCATTTATTGATCTGAAATTGACCCGACAAATATTGACCTTGATCATGACAAATATGAATGAGAAATGGCTTTCTGTTATGAAGATATGATCATAAGTTGATTTTCACAAAATGGCGTCTGGATGACGTCACGATGACTTTGAGTCTTTGAAAAGTCACGCAGTTCTAAGTTAGACTAAGATCTATCATCATTGAAAGATTCATAACAATGGCTTCATTCAGTCTTGAGATATCTTGCGAACAAATTCGTGTAAGAATAATAAGAAAAATAAATAATAAAGAAAAATCTTGACGAAATCAAAAGGTGATACGTATATTTCATACGTATCACCTAATTAGCCATTTTTATAGCGCCGTCTATCTAGATAATTCTATTCCGAGGTGCACACATTAATTATTTCCCCGGCTTTAGCCAAGCTGTTATGACAGCGCTCTAGCATTTCAAGGAATTAATTCCTGCCAGGTACCCATTTACCTCACCTTGGTCGAGTGTGGCAAATGTAGATTAATGCCTTGCCAAAGGACATCAGTGCCGTGTTGGGGATCGAGCCACGATCTTCGAATTTGAAGTCAGGAAGGTACAGTGTGGTATCATAATTTTAACAAACACATCAACATACATATATTACCTGGACAACTCATCATCATGGCCAATGTCAAACCATATATTAATGATACATGTGAAATAAAAAATAAAGAAATTCTTGTTTAATGGCTGTATCCTGAGTGTGATTTATATAATTTGTTTTAAGTCATATTTGCATCTACCTGTAGCTGAAAAATAGATACAGTGCATAAACTTGAATGTGTAAAGAAGTGGACAAATCAAGTGGGAGCTAAATCGGAAGGAAGTAACAAGGAATATTAAAGCAAGCGAGACTTGGAGAAGAGGAAAACTAGAGGTTATTCACATCAAGTGATGAATCGAGAGATATCCCCGGACATTATTTAAGGAATGAATCCTTCAAAGAAAGTTGTCTTGAGAGGGATTAGAAATATTTTTCTTTTAATGCAGATTGGTGTAAGTATGAAAAAAAGAAATCCAATGATTAATGATTGAGAAAGTTATTAATTTGTTAAAATAGTGATCAATACATGTAATTATATTGGGAATCTCCAATTAGCATTTATGTGCGATATCACACACTGCAAGGATAACTCCCATTTCATTTGTGCAAAATGTTACTAAAAGTGTCGATTTTTCAGTTTAAAAAAAATAATGGATCATCTATTTATTGACGATGAGACACATTAAAGTGACTCGGTAACATTGTTGAAGGTTGATGAAAAAAATGCGCAATTCTTGTATGAAATGTTATTTATTATATTTTCCTACTACTGTACCAACCTTCTAACATGAAAACAGTCCTGACAAAATTATCAAGCCACAAAGATATTTATGCGACACCCTCTAACAGTAAATTCTCCCAACCATTTTTGAATTTTCCAAACCGTTTTTCCATGAAAATAAGAGATAAGACAGGCTTTAAAAAAAATCTTTCAACAATTAAATGTCTGGAATGGTATGTAGAGCCAATTCATTGCTTTGTGACGATCTACATTCACCTAAAATGTAATTAATTTGTAATCATATAGTTGGGAGAATTAAGGAATCGATCACATCATTTTTCCAATTTGTATCGTTAATAATGGTCTGCTGTCACTTAGACTTTCAGATTAACTTTGATTGAACATCAAACATTGAAGTCATTACTTTGGCACCAATTTCTCTCATCTGAACAATGTTATCAAGTCCCTTTAACAAGTAAAAGTATATCGCCCATATACAATAAAGAACATATGACTATGCCATCATAAGTGAGAAAATGGAATTCTTTTATTTTGTGTAGACACCTTTTATAGTTCTCCTTGTACGGCCTACGCATTACAAAATCAGGACAAAACAGATAGGGAAATAAAGACATGCACTTTCAATTTAAGCTTTGTGCTCAGAGGCAGCGCTTCCGGAGGGAGGGAGGGGACGGTTCCCCCAAAGTGCACCTTTTTACATTTGAAAAGTGCCTCTTTTACTTTGACAAGTGCCTTTTTCCTTTCTGATAGGTACTCCATTTAATTTAATTTAAATTTTATATCAGCCCCTTCCCCTTTTCATAAAAAAAAATATTGTAGAAAAAAATATTGTAATCATCCCTGATAATGTAATAACAAATCATCACAAAGTAGGGGAATATTGTTGTCTAAAAACGGTATTTTGTCGTTTTGATGTTTCCCTTTGTAGGTGCCCCTTTTATTCAAGAAAGTGCCCTTTTTTTGTTGGAGCTCCTCTCCACTATGGAAGACGCTTCCCCGCCTCTGTGTGTGCTTAAGAAGAAAAATAATATGGCAGAAATAAAGGCCAGTCGATCAGATGCATGGACGTGTTTTGAAATATAGAAATGTCTTCCATAATAAACAGAGACGGCAGAATAATCAAATAAAAGGAGGCAATATTAGGATTAATTCAAACAAAATGTGGTATTTCGATGTACATTTTATTTGATTAGCGTTGATTGAACTCATACGACCGACTTCTATCGATCGTCGAGGCAGAAGACTGAAAGGTCCTAGATATTTAACGATATATAACGATTTTTTAACACAACACAAGATTCCGAGCAGTTAGTTTCGAGAAGATAATAAACAAAAATATTGGTATTTGTTTTGCTCTTGCAGTTAAATATGAGAGCAGAAATCAGCGCTGCAAGCGTGAACATTCACACACACAACGCCCAACGACAACGTTATCCAGTACACGTACGTACAGAATACAGTTTAGGCTATTCGCGAGCGGTTTCATTGGAATTATTCGTAAAATTCTCTTCGCTTGCGTGTACATCAAAAATATGCATCCGGGATTTTGTGACTGGGGCTCCTGGAAACGGGAAACCTGCCTACATTAATTTTGTGAAGAAAAAAACACATGAAGTTATAATGTCGGGTAACGCCTTAGTTAAAGCATGGACCTACATGGTTGAAGTTACTCTATGTTAAAGACATGATGAGTTCATGGCTATGCGATCACATTTTCAAAGAAACTGTCTGGAAACAATTATAGGGGCGGAAGTAGGGAAACGGTGATTATGCTGTACATACAACGTGAGTGTATTGTGAGATTTTGGAAATGTCAAAATGTTAAGAAATCAAATGATTCTTACCGAATGTAACATGCACCTGCACTTAGAAATGCGATTATGGGACAAATATATGTGACATGGAAGTTTGGTTCAAACGTTCAGCTATCTCTTCTCCTTATTTAAAATACAAGGGCATTTGCAAAACATTCATTGTCAGTGGGCATTTTGTTCTGAGATACTCTCACAAACTGAATCAAAAAGAGAAAGAAAGCTGACAAGGAAAGTAATCTTCTCTTAAACTCCTCGCAAAATGTTGAAGAATAAGATTTCCTTGACAATCAGAACTTAAGGTAACAGGACATTCCATTTAAAAACAGACATCTATACAGGCACTAATTACATAACAATAGAGTCGACGCCTCTTGCCCTACTAACCTCCCTAATTCTAAATTTATTGAGATACCCCCCAAAAACATATCTCTACGCTTATTTTCTTTTTTCTTACTGCATGTGTCAGTACTTATTCTATCATGAATTTTCTTTTAAGGTTCAGAATATGAAAATATATCAGCCTTTCATAATCAAAGTCTCTCCAATATGAGGTTAAAAAATAATAGCCAGAACAAATACCAATTCTTTGTAAGTCAAGTCGGCATTTCGCATTTTATCACCAAAGTGGCAATTTTAATGAAATAAAGCCCGGCACTACAACTCTGTTAAAACTTTTGTGGCGCTTTTAATTGTTGAATTTCAACTTATTGAGTGGGTTGTAGAGAGAACTATCAGAACGTAGCTTTAGCTTTTAGCTTTTAGTTGGTGATACCATACGTATACATGTACTAAGATAAAACTAATCTCTGTAAAAATTCGTGGGGCTCACCAAAAGTTGACTATACATGGGATTCTTACCATTCAAATGTGAGTCGAGGAGTTTGTGTGTTGTGAGCGCCTTCTTTGGATTGCCTCTCTGCTCATGGGGGCTTGTATTTCTCTTCCAATCAAATAACATATTCCTGGTGTCATTAGGTGTCACATTTCCATCCTGACGGTTGGTTGCCACATACCCATCAACAACAGATTTTCGAAGGCCTAGGTCAATGCTCAGGTTCATTACAGTATTACTGTCGATACCCACTGCATTCACGATGTCCTTGAGTTTCTGTTCAGAGATTTCAGTCATACTGAAAGAAATGAGTGACATTAAAATTACATGTACTAGATATTGCAGAGAACCTTAGGAAAATAATTTTTTTTCATTGTTCTTACTTAATAACTGCCAATTGATAAGAGACAAATTTTCACTTTTTTCTCTGAAATAGTTGGTATAAGCCTATAATATACTTAATATATTAAACATTACTGATCACAACCGGCCGTGCACCTCTCTGCGTCTGCTTTTCGACGGATTTCGTAAAA
This sequence comes from Strongylocentrotus droebachiensis, assembly GCA_035222895.1. Classification (NCBI taxonomy): domain Eukaryota; kingdom Metazoa; phylum Echinodermata; class Echinoidea; order Camarodonta; family Strongylocentrotidae; genus Strongylocentrotus; species Strongylocentrotus droebachiensis. The sequence continues at coordinate 18,874 of JAVYIG010005608.1, read as the reverse complement.
ATAATCCTTGCGTCGGACGCGTTGGTCTGACACGCAAGCGCCTGCAGGATGATTTTCGACATGTCCAATCATTTATCCGGGTAGCTACTTTTTGTTGTGGTTATAAATATTTTAATGAACGTACGTGACACGCACAGCCTTTGTACTTCTTTGAAAGCCTAGTGAGTGCTTCTTGTCCGACTTGTGGTAGTCTACATAGCTGCATGGCGCAGTACGCATCCAGACGGAGCCGCAAGACATCGCACGGCAGTTTCAAGGCACCTGCCCGGGGGTTATGAACTCATCTGATAGATTCTTGCAGTTTAGGGGAGGTGTGAGGGGGGGGGGGGGGGGGTGTGGTGGCGGGAGAATGTTTTTGAGGAGGATGCAAGGGGCCCACGAAGGATCGTAAGAAAGACGTGCGCATCGGAAACGCACGTGGAAAAAGACACAAGGTGAGTTGTGACCATATCATTAGATTTGTTAAGTAATGTTGTCCACAACCAAAAGAGAAATAATATTTAAAAAAACTCAATTGCACGTGTATCAAAAGTGAATTCAGATATATACACACACTGAATATATTTATTATGCCTATTAGTACGGCAGCATGGCTCCGAATTTAGGGGCATAATTTGGCACTTTTCATCTAAAAGCGCCAAATGTGATTCAGTTGTTGAATGATACATTAAATCGGATTTGCAGTTGTAAACTTCATCAACTAAAGAAATCGCGGAGGGCGCCTTTGTGTCTTAGTCCAGCATGACCGAATGAAAATTTCCTCCAGATTTTTGTTATTTTTCTTTTAATTTTCACCATTCCATGGCCAAAGGATATTGTTATTTGTTAGTGCTACCTGACTTCTTTCGGTTTCTTCGGAAAATCAGGAATCAATAAGCAGAAACAGTGAAAAGTAAATTGATTGTGCCTCGTATTTACGTTAAATTGTGAATCTGACCCTGCCTACTAACACTACACAACATATGCTAAAAATGCCGACTGAGAGTGAATTGTTGAAGGATATCTGGCTCAAAATGCCAATTTCGAATAAACTCGCTGATAAAGTCCGGCAGCCAAATCCAGATTATTGGCCTAACCTTGTTTTAGGGTCTATAGTTTTTTTTTCAATGGATTATGATTGCCTAAACCTTCTATTTGAAGAATCCGATTGCTGACACTCTGTCAGCCTTGAGCAATTTAAGATATGTGACGTCATACAAAATGGCCGCCAAAGTACATGATTTTTCTCTAAAAATGTATAATAAATATATAATAGGGCTTTTTCTACAATTTTGGGCAGCCAAATGTCTGTATCTCTCTAGGACCATCACTAAAAATTGTTTCGTGATGTTGCACGGCCATAGATGACAAGCTAATTTGCATATTTTGAAATAGCGCCCTCTATAAATATATTAATTTTGCATAAAAATAGGTGTGCCAGCCAAATGCCAATTTCTTATTTCTCAATGGATTATGACTGCCTAAACCTTCTATTTGAAGAATCCGATTGCTGACACTCTGTCAGCCTTGAGCAATTTAAGATATGTGACGTCATACAAAATGGCCGCCAAAGTACATGATTTTTCTCTAAAAATGTATAATAAATATAAAACAAGGATTTTTCTACAATATTGGGCTGCCAAATGTCTGTATCTCTCTAGGACCATCACTAAAAATTGTTTCGTGATGTTGCACGGCCATAGATGACAAGCTAATTTGCATATTTTGAAATAGCGCCCTCTATAAATATATTAATTTTGCATAAAAATAGGTGTGCCAGCCAAATGCCAATTTCTTACATCTACGTGACGTTAAACACATATTATATGCTTCGTATGCATGAAATAATTACGATTGTGCTGCATTTATCTTACATATTTTTTGGTCTAAATTAAGATACATGTAAAGAAACCAAGATCTACAAGAAAATCAGTGAGAAGTGATTTTACGGTACATTATTGTTCCATTCATAGGCTTTATTTAGACCAGCATTGATCCAGCGTCAGTGAATGATGATAAAGCATTTGGCATCGGTACCAGACAGATGCATGAGTTTTAACAGAAGTTACCTGGTGGATTCTATGACACAATTTACAAGAAAGTCTACAACGGGTACCTGACAGAAATTGTCAGCCCAGACACCAACTGTAAATCAAAGTGTTTCTGGAGTTTCATAAACGGCAAGCGATGCGATGCTTCAGGGTTGACTCCATTGAAATAATCTAATGGAATGACTTACTCAGATAGCCTCTCAAAGGCGAACATTCTAAGTAATCAGTTTTCATCCATCTTCAACTGCAATGAAGATATGACTAGTCTGAGAGACAAAGGACGAAGCCCCTACCCAACCATGGATCACATTACTATCTCGCCACCAGGTGTTCTGAAGATCCTGTCTGAGCTTGATGTTCATAAAGCCACTGGTCCTGACCAAATCCCAGCCAGACTTCTGACCACCAAACTGACACCTGTGTTCCCTCTATTCTTCTAAGCCTCCCTTAACCAGAGCGTGCATACCTGATAAATGGAAGATGGCTATATATTGATCCCATCTTCAAGAAAGGTGACCGTAGCAAGCCAGAGAACTACAAAGCTGTCTCTCGGACGTCAGTAACCTGTGAAGTACTGGAGCACATCGTTCTTAGCAGCAACATGAACCACCTTGAAAGCCACAACATCTTGTCTGATGCACAACATGGCTTTCGAAAGAAGCGATCCTGCGTCTCACAGCTTGTCCTTGCTGTCCTGGACCTTGCCAAAGTCATCAATGCCAGAGACCAATTGGACATGACACTCCTTGGTTTCTCCAAATCATTTGACAAGGTTCCCCATGGAAGGCTAGCTGTTACACAAGCTCCAATTCTATGGAATCTGGGAACCCACACATGCTTGGTTTTCTGGCTTCCTGAGTTACAGGACCCAGCAGGTGTTACTGGAAGGACCCATCTCCAACACCAGCCAAGTAACATCTGGCATCCCGCAAGGCAGCGTTATCGGCCAGATGCTGTTTCTCCTCTTCCTCAATGATCTGCCACCGTACCTCTCCCCAAACCCAACAGTCAGGCTCTTTGCTGACGATGGCATGCTATACAGCAACATCAAGACATAGGAAGACGCCTAACGTTTCCAAGAGGATCTTGACTCACTGCAACGCTGGGAGCGTGATTGGCTGATGGAATTCATCCCACATAAATGTCAGGTTCTACATGTCACCAATAAACGCAAACCCATCATCAAATTCACGGACAGACCCTAGATGACAAAAATATAGCAAAGTATCGAGGTGTTGAGTCACAGAAAAACCTCAGCTGGAACCCACATATCAACATTATCAGCAAATACTCCAACTCCACCCGTGCCTTTCTTCAAAGAAATATCCAACCATGTCCTAGAAAAGTTAAATAATTGTGCTACGATACTCGCCTTCAACCAATCATGGAGTATGCCATCATCATAATTATATGGGACCCTAACACTCAAACAATTAGCAATCATCAAGAAGCTTGAAATGGGTCAACGGCGCTATGTCCGCTCCTTCTGCAATGACTACTGCAGGACAAGCAAAGTAGAAGCCATCCTGAACCAGCTCAAGTGGCCAACATTACAAGAACGCAGGGTACAGGCTCAGGTGGTGATGATCTTTCGCATCAACAACCCTCTGAAAGACTTTCCACATACTTTCCTCACTCCATCAACATCCCTGCACAGAGGGCATTCCAAGAAGATAATTGTTCATTTTGCCTGAATGCTTGTCTAAAAGAGGAGCTTCTTCCCGGATACAATAAGACTCTGGAACTCCCTCCCTTTGAACACCGTCAATTGTACCTCTTTTTAAACAGCTTCAAGCAAGAGTTTCTTGCTGTGCAGCTCCTGCTATGACTAAACAGTCAAATCCTAGAGAGGCAGGTCCTGTTGCAGTTGCTGCAGACAAATTTCATGTGTGGCTGTGCTGTTGAAGCCGTGGCTAGCTGCCGTCTTTGTTGCCTTTTCTCCTCCCACTGTTCTACTCTCTACTGATCACTCCTCTGTATACATGTCTTCACAGCGCATCTCCATTTGGGGCAGTCTGAAGCATAGGCTTCCCATTTTGTAGGGTTGATTTCACTGGACTCCATATCCCTCTTGCACACATCCATGAAGCGAAGGCCAGGTCTTCTAACAGTCCTGGTTCTGGTCGCTAACTTTCCCTACAAGATGTCTTTTGAAATGCGGCCGTCTTCCATACGACTGACATGACCAAGCCATCTCAGCCGTCGTTGTGATAGAAGAGCGTAGATGGTCATCATCCCTCCTTTTTGAGGACATCCTTGTTTGGAATGTGGTCCTGCCATTTGATGCCTAGGATTCGCCTCAAGTAGCGGAAATGGAAAACATTCAAACGGCGCTCCTGACTTGCATACAGGGTTCACGACTCACTGCCATACAGGAGAGTGCTGAGCACATAGGCCTGGTAGATCCTCATTTTCGTGTTGGTGGTTTATAGTAAAGTGTTCTTCCAGGCCTGCTTTGAGTGTCTAGCAATCTTGGTTGCTGCCTTGCCAATGTGAACGTTGAGCTCGAGATCAAGGGAGAGGTTGCTTAATACATGGAGCCGAGGTAGGTGAAGTTTTCAACCACTTGGAGGGTGTAGTTTAATTAACATTGGAGGATTAAAAAGTCTATGACACCAAGTTGATCTACTCTAGAGTAATAGGACTGCAGACAAGTTGAAGATATGTCAATATCAAGAATATTTTGTCATGAAAGCTTTCACCAGGTCAAAGGCAAACTTGAAGAATTTGACAAAGGTTGACGTGTCACTTGAGCAACCTTGTACAGCCCGTTTGATGGTTGTGCTCTACTCTGGATTAAAATCTGATGATCTTTGGTTGGTGTGCCACCAGGGTTTCTAGAAGTCATGACGAATCGAGAGTCATCCAAAAGAGTCTTCCTTCCCACCTCACTGCTTCCCTCCCAGAAACTACTGACAACAAACTACAGTTGATCGACATCATAATACCGGTATGCGTGATTCTGCAGAATGATGAGGTGTTCAGAAATAGGCAAAAGCACAAGCTGGTCATTACCGGTCAAGATGAGGTATATGTTGAAGTGATACCAGGCAGCGATGTCATGCCAAGGGAAGATCTTTCCATAACACATGAAGAAGCAGACAACATCATAGTACAGCAAGCGATTCAAATTGCTGCTAATGAGAAAAGGTATGTTAGGGTCCTGGCTGTTAGGGTTAGGGTCCATCATTATCTACATGAATAACTTAGAACGCCAATGATCATGGCGTTATCAAAGAGCGAACTGTTATTGACATTCCTGCCACTGTACACAAGTAAGAAGATATCATTCCATCGATGTTGGCAGGACATGCGTTGAGGGGATGCGACACTATTTGGGCATACTTTGGGATTGAAAAGGGTACATGCATTGCTGAAAGTGATGAAGCAGAAGATTTGACTCCCTTTGGACTCAGTTGGCAAGAGAGCTCATCTGCAAACATGTGTGTGGAAGCACGCCTTGCAGTCACGACCCACATCATTGGATCCTACAAAGTATGGCTATGCAAAAAAAGAGGAAACCAAATCCCTGATCCCTGTCACAGTACTTACAAATGTACAACTCGCACCGGACAACATATTAAGGTTAATACGGTGCACTTGTGCGAGTGGAAGCCTATGTAAATCATCACGGTGCCAATGCAACAAAGCGAAACTAGCATGCACAATTTTCTGTGGTTTTCGCGCCTCTGTCGAGTGTTATAACGATCAAACTAAAGCAGCAAATGATAGCCATTGGAAGGTAACCATGTTTGGTCATCTTGGGTGGATATTTCGCTTTATTAAACTCATAAATTCCCTTGTAAGAGAGGAACCTTTTCATGATAGGTTCATATAAAAGAATGTATTACCTCAAAATACAAATCAAATTTCGGAATGCTGTCACTGAAAACGGGCATTTATAACCATATGGTACCTCATATCTATGGGACAGAGAGCATGAAATTCTAGCTTCTTTTCTTCAAGTATTTAAGATAAAGACCAGTTATGGTCATGCGATTGCATTGTGAAAGAAACGTTGTGGAATCGATCAGAAAAGGTTGATCATCTAGCTTATAAGTATTGGTGTGTACTGCAAGGTTCTGGAATCATCAAAACGATTAGAAATTTGGCCCAGTCTTGGTAAAGTTACAAGCACTGTACACAGAAGGATGTATATGGGACTACGCGACACGTGCGCGATATCTATCAGGTCTAAATAGATATAATAATTTACCAAATATATCAATTAGTAGGCGGTTTCTCGGCAAATTTTTTATCATCACGTATTAGTCAACCCAATAAACAAAATCACGTAAAAATCACGTCAGTATCAAGGTATCGACTTGAGGAGAGTTACGTTCTTCAAACACCGGACATTTACGTAAATGTGTTAATACGTTTATTGCACTAGGTAACTTAAAACACACGTACACTAAATCACGCAATTGTCACTGCAATATCACCATTATAATAACGTGATTGTCCCTACCGTGGAGACCATGGTTTGTAAACCTAATACTTCCGTGTTTGCTTGGTTATGAAATTACATGTTCATAAACGAAATTATGGCGTCACAGAAACACGTGAAGCGTTAGTGATAGTTTTAGTCAAAATATCTGCGTGAAATTCACGTGAATATTACGAGGCTGACCTGAGATGAATCATGTTCTTCATTCACGTAAAATTTACGTCGAAGAGGAAATATGTTACTGTAACCCGCGTTCAACCCAATAATTACGCAAATGTTACACAATAAATGAACCAAAATAATGACGTTCTCATCCCGTTTCTGAACATTATTATTATCTTCCATAATTACGTCCAGGCGCGCCAGAAGCAGTTTGGGATTAGAGGAGATGGTGGGGGGGGGGGGGGGGGGGTGCAAACATCCCAGAAGAGAAAGCTAGTTGCAACTGGTCCAGTTGATGAACCAGTTAATGCCAACTGGTAACCCTGGAAATTGAAATGGGCTAAATGATCCAGTTGATCCAGGCCAGTTAGAATTCAACTGGTCTAGCTGAGCCATTAGAACCATTTGGTAAAACTTCCAACAAGTTGAACAGCAACAACACTTCAATACTGGTACGTCTGTATTTCCAATGTAAAGGCATTGGTAAAAAGTATACTTACATAATTTAATTAATCGAAATTTTTTCATATACTTGTATTTTATTGAAATTATTTAGTTCATAGTTAATGTTTCCCTTATTCATGTTTAACTGAATGTAATTTATACGGAGTAGCGAAATGTCCTAATAACTGGTATTTGTAGTATTTTCGAAATGAATTGCATATAACTAAATCATCAGTAATTAAGAAATATGCTGGAAATTCAGATAAATTGTTTAAAAAACATAGATCTGCACGCACCCCATATTCAATATGCAAATTAATTGGTGTCAGCTGGTTCAACTTGAAATATGCCAACAGTCAGTCATCAACTGGTGCAACTGGAAATATGCACACACTGGTGCAATGAAAATATGCCAACAGTCATTTATCAACTGGTGAACATAGAAATATGCCAACAGTCACGGGATTATCACCACGGAACTTAAATGGTAACTGTGAAACCATCAAGACACCCAATAATAACTCATTTTCACACCTGGAAAACACGGAATACCCAGCTTATATTAATAATCCGTTTGAGTCACGAGATCATCACCGCGGAACTGCTGGCAATTTTGACTACCATTTAAATAGGTGTTTTAAGACACCTAATAATTACTAATTTTTCACACCTAAATATCACGGATTCACAGCTTAGATTAGTAATCAGTTTTAACTGCGTGATCATCACCAAGAAAGTTATGGTAACTTTGAAACCATTTAAAAAGGTGTTTTAAGACACCTAATAATTACTAATTTTTCACACCTAAAAGTCACGTATGCCCAGCTTAGATTAATAATCCGTTTGAGTCACGAGATCATCACCGCGGAACTGCTGGCAACTTTGACTACCATTTAAATAGGTGTTTTAAGACACCTAATAATTACTAATTTTCACACCTAAATATCACGGATTCACAGCTTAGATTAGTAATCAGTTTTAACTACGTGATCATCAACAAGAAAGTTATGGTAACTTTGACTACCATTTAAAAATGTGTTTTAAGACACCTAATAATTACTTATTTTCACACCTAAATATCACGGATTCACAGCTTAGATTAGTAATCGGCGTGAGCCACGTGATCATAACCGAGAAATTTATGGTAACTTTGAAACCATTTAAAGAGGTGTGTAAGACACCTCAGAATTACTAATTTAATATAACCAGAGATTCACGGACAGAACAATGAGACGATTAGCCGGTGTAAGTAACGTGATTATTACCATCAACCTTGGATAACTTGTGAAACCTATCGATAAAGGTGCTTAAAAGACCAAATAATTACGTATTTATCACCACCATCGGTTAACGGACACAAAACTCGTTGCTTGGTCAAGTGGTTATTTTGTCATAAACACTTGATTTACAGAGGTAAGTGGAATCACGTTACTCCAGTCGCGTGATAAATTGGTGGTTTTTAGGTTAGATGAAAACGTGAACAGGAGTACCTTTTTTGTTTAAATGAAGGCACGTGTCGATAACGTTTAAATCTAGTTCAAAAGGCGCCATACTTTAAAATCACTTAAAATACACTCCTAAAAGAGGTTACTTTTTAGTGTTTTGTTTATTGGGAAAACATATTCTTTCACATGATTGGTGATAAGAGCTTCCATTTCATTTTTTGAGAGGGGGGCGTTTCCAAAACTGATCTTTACCTTTAAAGTACAAAATAACAAAAAATCACACCAAAATGTGGTGCACAATTTTTACTTATTGTATTCAGTGCGTCTGACTTATAATTTTTTTTAATTTCATGTTAGAAATTGGCATTTGGCCATCATTTAAAATTTGCAAGTTAACGTGTCTATAGAGGGCGCCAATCTGAATTATGCAAATTTACATGCCATTTTTTATCATACAACATCGTCAATTTTTATTTAGTGATGATCCTAGAAAAAAATCAAGATATTTGACTGACATTTAATGTAGCAAAATACTGTAAACAATTTTTTTATCATTAATTTTGGTAAAAAAGGGTATTTTGGCGGCCATTTTGTGTGACGTCACATATCTCAAATTGCTCAAGGCTGACAGAGTGTCAGCAATCGGATTCTTCAAATTGATCGTCTAAGGAATTATAATAAAAAACAAAAAAAACTATAGACCCTAAAACAAGGTATATCGTGATGGCTGCCGGACTAATAGACAAGCTAAGTGGAAGGATAGAGAAGGTCGAAGGAAATATGCTTGAATTAGAATATCAGAATATTCAACTTGAAACGGGAGTAAGCCATATGGAAATAGAAATTGGAGATATCAAGGTTAGCATATAAACAAAATCGGCCATTCTGAAATTGCTGAGATAAAGATGCAAATGGAGGATCATGTGAACGGGAACAAAATGAACTAGACATGCAATCGTGTCACAACGATGAGCGTGCAATGCAGCACGTGTTTCTACGGTTTAAACGAAAGAGCTTCTCTCGGACTATCCAGAGCAATGTGTAAGAAGTATGTAGCTTCTGTGATAGTGGAGATAGGTAGGGCGAAAGAAAGGCCACGAAAACGGCCCGAAGCGGACAAAATGGCACCTGGACGGTCACGCATGAGGGATTTCGGTAAACGAAGAGCACAATGACCTTGGATGGATGCTAGAGACTATGCCTAAGAGATTTGAAGGGAATCGGAATAGAGGAAGGAACCTAGAAAGGGCTCGCAAGCACTAGCTGCGTGCAAAACCAAAGGGATTTGTTGCAAAATGAACATGTGGTGACGCGTGCTGTGGCACAAACAGCCGCCCATACTAACACAATCATGCAGAATATAAAATGGCGTCTTAATTTGCCCCCTTGACGATTCGGACAAAATGGCGACTGGACGGTAACGCATGATCCAGACAGCTGCCATCAAAATTAACAATGAAATTACAGGTTACACAAAAATCAAAAGAGGAGTACGTCAGGGATGCGTAATGCCCCCATCTCTGTTCAACTTGTGCACAGAGTTGGTATTCAAGGCAATTTTAGATATGAAAGGTGTTAGTATTGGGGATGTAAATATTAATAATTTACGTTATGCTGATGACACTGTACTTTGCGCAGAGAATGAAGCAGATTTACAACATGTATTGGATATTGTAAAAGTCAAAAGTGAAGAGTTTGGTCTAAGCATGAATGTCAAGAAAACTAAGTCACTGATTTTTAGTAGAACAGAGAATAAGCCTAGAATATGTTTAAAATTCGATGTACATATCATTGAGCAAGTCAGTAATTACATTTACTTAGGACAAAATATCAAAGATGATGCCAGATGCGAAGCAGAAATAAAAATAAGAATAGAAATTGCTCGGAATACATTTCTGGCAATGAAAGGATTATTCACAAATAGAAAGGTAACATTTGCGCTTAGGTTGAGACTAGTAAACTGTTATGTATGGTTTGTCCTATTGTATGGAGCAAAACCATGGATAATAAACAAGGCCATGGAAAATAGAATAACATCTTTTGAAATGTGGATCTACAGAAGAATGATGAAAATATCCTGGAAACGAATGAAAACAAAGAAAGAGATATTGCACATGGCAGGGCGTAAACAAATTGCATTAGTAGGATTAGTTAAGGAGAGAAAAATCAAATACTTTGGTCATGTTAAAAGGCACCAAATCATCTCAAAAGATGTATTGGAAGGAAGAGTGGAAGGAAGTAGACATAGAGGGAGACCCATAATCAACTGGGAAGAGAATGTCAAGAACTGGAGTGGACTAAAATTGCAAGAGTGCACCAGAATGGCAGAATATAGAGTCATATGGAGAGATGTTGCAATCAACCTCCGAACCGGGAGAAGATATTTAGATAGATAGATAGACTCGTCATCAGTTTCCACTCTACAAAGAGGGGTTAGACAAGGATGTCGTCTTTCCTCCTACTTGTTTTTAATCGGAGCAGAAATTCTAAGTATCATAAATAGACATAGTACTCATATAGAGGGTATTACATTCAAAAGCAATGAAGTGCGGATACATCAATACGCAGATGATACTGATCTTGATCTCTCGAATTGCTTTTATATTTTATCGTTGTACTCAAACATTTCTTGTTTGAAAATCAATGTTAATAAGAATAAAATTGTAAGATTGGACAATTTTACAGGTATGGTATGTGATCATTTGACTGACGAATGGGTCAATACTGTTATTAAGTACTTAGGTATTCAAGTTCGATTTAAAACAAAAAAATCTGATATCTTTTCTATTTATTTTATTTTATTTATTTCTAATCTTTTGACAGGGTAGCCCATTCACCAACAAGTAGTGGTCTTCCATGGGGCCCTGAATGAACATATTTACATCGTTTATAACATTTATACAGAACAGTTACAAAAATAATACTCGTTTGCAAAATAAACATATATCATTAACCTAGTAAACAGTAATGTCAATAGGAAAATATTAATTAAGTCGCAATTATGTGAATAAGTCATGTAAATATTACAGAACATGCACGTAGTGTATGTACGGCTGAGCCATTCACAAATTACAACTTTGTTTAAACAATCTCTTAAATGAATTGACAGAGGAAGCCGTTCTCAATGAATTATCTAGCTTATTCCATTCAAATATGGAAGAAACAATTGGGCTACACTTATAACAATCAGTGTGAAATCTAGGCACACGTAAACATCCACTGTCTATTTGCCTTGTATGATGCTCATGTACATCATTAGGATTGATTAAGCCTACCTGAAGGTAAGAAGGTGCTAAGTTATGAACGCATTTATATATCATCATAACGCGACTTAACTCAAACCGCTTGTCTAGTGTCATCCATTTAAGACTTGTGAACAAATCAGCCGACGGTGTGTCATATGTCTTGTTCAATATTATTCTATCATTTTGATGATACGATAACAGAAGTTAAAACACTTTTAAGGTGTTGAACTGTCGAAACTTGACCCTACTTGGGAAGATTGTAGTAATTAAATCACTAGTTATACCTAAATTCGTTTATTTATTTAGTAATTTGCCAGATCCATCATTTATTTGTATCATAGCAATGGATGTTCAATTCATTTCAATTCCAAATGGTTCATTTCAAATAAAACTTTCATCGCGGCGTTTAGCCGAATTACAAAAGTTTACAAACAAAATTAGTAACACATGATAATAATAATAATAATAATAATAGTGTAAAATTATAAAGCGCACAAAACTTCCAGGGACGCCCATGGCGCTAGCTCAGTAACATTTATTTTCAATAAGTGTACAAGTACAGTAAATGTTAATGTTTATTCGATAATAGAGTTATACTATCAGAAACTCAAAATCAATTTTGCAACATGTGTATCCCCCATTTCAATCTTCAGCTCTGTGCGGTGGGGCACGGTGCCCTCCAGCTGCTCCGTTCACTGACAATCCAAGGGACTAGCCCAGTCAGCACATGATTCACAGGAGCTCTAGCACCTGAGGCCACCATGACCCCACACGGGCAGCCAATGAGACTAAAAGATGATAACTACTCAAGTTCATATGTATATACAAATACACTGAAATTAATTATGGATTTAGAAGAAAAAAATGTATACAACTTAAGGAAATACTGGGTTACACATGGAATAGGTAAGTCCTAAGACGATATTTAAAGGTGGAGTATGTTGCAATACAGCGAAGTGATGGGAAAAGCTTATTCCATAATTTGGAAGCTGCATGCGAAAAAGGATTGTCTCTCCATGAATGATAGGTAAGGGGAATTTGCAGCAAACTGTCACTTCCAGATCTTAAAGGGATAGTTGAGTTATTTTTTCGGACCGCAAATGCCTTCAAAGTGCATGCTTATGCTCTTATTCTTAGCTATGACATTTCTAGCGCCCTTTCCGGACCTTAAACTACTATGAAGGTAATTTTAGACCCCAAAGTGTGTACAAATTTATCCAAAACGATAATACCAATTCAGCTCCACTTTAAAACAAAAATACGGTGACCGTTAATTAATTAATAATAACAATACAAGGGCCGGCTGGTAGTGCGTAATATAACCAACACGACAAAGCCAACAACAAAAATCTAACATCGGCATTGGCTGAAATACAACGTAAAAGGCGCTATTTCGTTTTTTCAACGGCTTTTTCAAATTATCGAATATGTGTGTACACATATATTAGACATCGTTATATTAATGGATATTTCACCCGTCTCTGATCCGATTTCGATAAAACAAAGTGTCATTTAAATTGTATGTTCTTTCAAATTTGGCAGTCAGTTTTTCATTATCTCACAAAATATTATTTTGTGTAGCGCCCTCTGCAACAGAACTCAACTATCCCTTTAAGGTACGAGTTGGATTGTAGGGGTGTTGTGAGTCTTTAATATATTGTTGCGAAATTCCATGGAAGGCCCGATGAACAAGAAACATAATTTTGAAGTGGACCCTTTTCTGGACAGGTAGCCAGTGAAGAGAGCGTAATATAGGCGTAATAGAGGACATTCTTGGTGGGAAGTAAGGAGTCTTGCACTGGAATCTTGGAGGGATTGCAGTCTGTCTTGCTGCTGTTTAGTGGGTCCAACTAGAATAGAATTACACAAATCTAAGCAAGATGAGATTAATGCATTGATTAATTGTTCACATGTTCGTTGAGTCAAAGATTTTCGTATGAACCCAAGGCTCCGCAGATGATATCTCACAGACTCTGATATGCTAGATATATGTTCAATAAATGACATATTATTGTTAAATATCACACAACGGTTACGAACCTTTGAGGCTGGCTTTATTAATTTGCCACCTACATGCAGATCTAAATGATTATGATTGGCTTTCAGTGAAGAATTCCTAGAGTCGAAAATGATAACCTAACTCATTTTTTTATATTATCATTTTTTTTAAAGACCGTTGGAATCCATCCAGCCTCTCATGTCATGAATTCAGGCTTCTAAGTTCTCCTAGCATCGGAAATCGCATCTGAGGAGGAATGTACAGAAATGAACAGCTAAATGTCATCAGCGTAACAATGAAACTTTGTATTACGCTTTCTAATTATTGTGCTGATTGGCTCACGGTAGACAGAAAACATTAACGGGCCACCAACAGACCCTTGTGGTCACAGGGGCGTAAATCCGTACCGATACGAGGAGTGGGGAAGATGAACGGCGATAGCCATCACATACTAGCACGAGAACACGCCCACACTAACTTACGCAAGCGCGCGATCGCGCACGCACAAACATACAACACACACACACACACACACACACGCACGAACACACACACACAAACGAACAAACAACAAACACACACATACCCAAACACATGTACATCAATTTATACATGCATACATACATGCACGCACATGCCAAATTTGACAACCATAAAGTAAAAGAATTGGACATATTTCGAAATAATGACAGCTGCAAACTGTAATGTTTTATTATAATGTACTCCGAAATAAGACGACACACTTTCAAGTAGTAACATAAAGATGGATTATTTCGTCAGGAAGATGCGAACTCTTTATTTTGAGTCCCATCACTTAGAAAATGATGTATAATGGTCAGGGGCGTCGCTAGACCTTTTTTAGTGTGGGGGTGTAGAGGCCAACGATTACCGACAAAATTAAATGTCCCAATATTTACAAATTTATCCCTATATACCCGGGGCCGAAGGCTAAATTGTTTTCCTACGGACTATCTATAGTACTTGCGTATGCGCAAATGGTCATTTTCCTCAACGACAAATATACGAATTATTTCGTCAACTTAGTCAGCATCCTACCTATATATTTTAATGCAGGCGCGGAGCTAGGATCTCATTTTAGGGAGGGGCGGTAGTGAGAAGGCGAATCACTCAAAGAGCGCGCGAAGCACGCTCATTAGGGGGGTGTGGGTGATAGGCCTACCCGCGCGAAGCGCGGAAGCTTTGGCGTTTTATTAAATTACTATAAAAAGAAGACGATTTGCTGTACCGTTCTCGACTGTTAATCCTTGTCTGAATTCAGTCCCCACCCCCCGGCCCTTCTTCCCGCGCGGAAGTTTTGGCGTTTCATTAAATTATTAGAGAAAGCAGACGATTCGTTGTACCGTTTTTCGACTCTTAATAAGCCCTATTTATCTGAATTCAGTTTCCCCCTATCGCGCGAAGCGCGGAAGCCTTGACGTTTCCTTAAATTATTAGAGAAAGCAGACGATTGGGTGTACTGTTCTCGACTCTTAATCCTTGTCTGAATTCAGTTTCCCCCTTCCCGCGCGAAGCGCGAAAAGCTTAGACGTTTGATTTAATTATTATAGAAAGAAGACGATTCGTTGCACCGTTTTCGACTCTTATTAAGCCCTATTTATCTGAATTCAATTCAATTCATTCAATATAAACAACAAATTAATTCATTCATAGACCTACACAAACATCACATGCATTGCAGCCCTCAAATATCATCCCCTCGTCCCTTAAGTTTTAGGTGTGAACAAATGACAACCACCGAGTAGGACTTGGGCAATTCAACAGTTACCGCATTATTTATCACTCTCAATCAGATGCGTTCACAGTTTTCACACCTCTTAAAAAATGTTTCTGGAATTCATATAATGATACATGTACTGTGTTTATTAATTAAATCTAATGAATTATTTAATTTTCTCAGCCAAATCCTTTCTCAAATATAAAAATAATAAGAATGTGTACAGGCTTACCTTGAAATAACTGAAGAGACAAACGGCCACTGTAAGTCTTGAACACGCCAGGTCTGGAACTTCAGTCTTCATTCCCCCCCCCCCCCCTCCTACACTCCGGGGTCGGAGGGACCGCATGCGCGTTCCTAAAATCTCCAGGAGAGGGGTACTTTTTCGCGCGACAAAATCCGGCCCGAGAATTGTAAAAAAAGGGGGTGTATTTAACTTTTCACCCGGAGATTTCTTTAAAAAGAGGGTGTTTTTTTTTCTCTCTCTCTTTGGACTCCTGAGAAATGTAAAAAGGGGGTTATAAAATATCTTGAATATCATAGAAAAATTGATCAAATCCCGGGATCAAATTCCTAGAATTCCTGCTAGCTTTGAAAGCTCATTCAGGATTATTTCATTTTGAAAAGTAAAAACATTGGCCCCCAGTCCCCCTCGATCGACAAGAGCTCACCTGAAATTGGGGGTGGGGGGGGGGGGTGGTACATTTAGCAGTGGTCCGGATTTGGGGGGGGGGGGTCTTCAAGGCAGGAAAAGCCAGCGAAAAGCCGGCGAAAGGGGTATTCAGAAATGTTGGCAGTCCTGAGATAGGGGGGGGGGGGGGGTGCTTTGAAAGGGAGGGAACGAGCATACGCGTACCCTAAATGACACTGAGTGGGGGGGGGGGGGGGGGAACCGGGCATTTACTGTACATGATTGCACTTTTTAAGCGCTCGCGCGCTGGCGCACTTTACGTCTGGGCTATAATAATACCTTGCAAAATAACGAAAAATTATTCTGAAGTTTATGAAGTGCTTGTTCGCGCACGTCGCGCAACTACTCTTAATGATCGTGACATATTGTATACGTGTAGGCTATACAGTTATACATACATACAAAATAACTCATTTCTCATGCATTGCGCTGAAATTGAAACAATCACATTTTTTTTCCTTCTTCTTCTACCTTTTTTTGTTTTGTTGTTGTAATCTCAGGGGGGGGATATTTGTACAGGCCACCCCCCCCCCTCCTTCAAGCGAGGGGGGATGCATCCCCCCATCTCCCCTGGATTTACGCCCCTGCTTGTGGTACAACATATGAAGGATACGTTTTGTCAGATTGGGAATTATTCACAGAGACATACTGGGTTCTAATATAAATGTATGATGAAAACCACTGCAATGCAGTGCCTGTTACCCCCAAGAGACTGTAGTCTCATAACAAGTATTGTTCGGTCAATAGTGTCGAAAGCACTTGACATATCAGGTAGCACAAGAAAAGTAATATTACCTTTGTCCATTTCAGATAGGATACTGTCCACAAGATTAGTTAGCAGCGTTTCCACACTTTGATGCGGGCGGTAGAGGGATTGAAAATGATCAATTAAATTAATTTCAATAAGATATGTGCGTAGACGTGAGAAAGCCACTCGTTCTGCGAGTTTGGACGGATATGACGAATTTGAGATAGGTCTATATTTCTGGAGACACTCACTGTCAAAATTAGATTTTGTTCAAGATGGGGTGCACTGCTGTAATCTTCATACTGTCAGGAACTATACCCGAACCAAGACCTGGGTTTATCCATATGGATAATGAGTGCACCTAGAGGTTGCCCCTAAAGAGGTCTCTGCGAATTGCTGATTTTACCTGGATTTTATACATGCACCTTTTTGATATTGCACCCAGTGTTTTATTTAAACATCTAGCACCTTGTGGACAAGTTTGGGTGAGTTTCTTGCTGGGATTGTGTGGAACTTTTGAAAGTGAAAATGTTGGTCCTGTATGCTGAAAAACTACTTAGCCACCATATTGACTACACAACATGCATACATCAGTGCCAAGGCTGTGCAGTGGTGATGAATAGCAGCTGGTTCATTCATCTATTGAAAGTGTTCTGTTCAGTGACATAATGCCAGTAGCTACACAATGGCTTTGAAATGGATAACTGGTCTTCTTTTATTAACTCTCTTATTGTGTATGTCTCACTGTGAATGGAATGAATGTGGTAATGTCACTCTCAATTCCTCTACGTTCTTTGGTTGTACTCAACCTTCATTTCACTCATCGGTAAACAAAAAAAAGAGTATAAAAACTCTGAAATATTTGGGTAGACATATACGGTATTATTCGAATTCAACGGCTACTTTCCAAATATCTTTAACCATTTATGGAGATATGGAACCCAACCCAGGCCAGGACCCCACCCCTACATTAGTAACCATGGTAACAATAGGGACTTTTGTATTTGCGTAGACTGATATGTGTGACGTCCATTCAAGGCAGTGCATTAAAAGGACGTCGACCGTAGCAATCCACATTGTCTTCGTGCAAATCTAGAAGTCCCTAATGATCGACAAGAACGACCAGGATCCAACCCATGCAAAAGTAACCATGATGTGGAACCTACTTCTGCCTGCCGATTCAGACAAGATTTCTACTATCTGCATCTCAACGACCATCCATCATGTCCATCTTTTTATCGTGCATCACGATCCTTTAATAGGCTGGACTACGATGTTTGGAAACGAATCCACGAGCTTGGAATATCGCGAAAGCATAAAAAACATCGCGGATCAAAAGGAAGACGAAGGTCAAATAATACAGACTTAAACCTGCAAACAATACCAGTTTTGATTAGAGAAAGGATTTAGAACATACAAGGGAAAGACAGATAGATAAAACTAATCTTAAGTCAGTTAAATTGTTAAAAGCAAGTGAATATGATTTACCTTGTCTGTTTTTGAGTAATGTTCGGTCACTAAATAATAAGATCGACGAATTAGAGGTTGTTGCTGATGACAAAAAAGTGGACTTAATTGATTAGACTGAAACATGGACTGATGAAAATACTTCACCTGATTATTTATCTATAAATGGACTTACATTAATCTCAAAACCTAGAATTGGAAGAAGAGGGGGAGGAGTTGCATTGTATGTTAATATAATTTTTAATCCACACATTCTTCCTGTCATTGTACCTGATGAGATTGAGGCAATTTGGGTCATTATCAGACCAAAGTTACTACCACGTGAAATGTCATGTATTGTTCTTTGTGTTTTGTATTTTCCACCACGTAATCATTTTCAAAATGAGTATATTGGACACATTACCTCAGCAATTGATGATGTACTGATCCAAAATCCAGATGCTGGTATATTTATATTT